>JASDQU010947547.1:7415-28436 GCA_032191745.1 Picea mariana
GCAGCTTCCCGACGGCCAGGATCATAGCGCCCAGATCAATGGCGCTCGTGTAGCCCCGCCCCTCTCAGCTGTCCTGTGTTTAACCAGTGTGGGCCCTCCTCCTGTCATTTCACTCTTTCTTCCGCCTTTACCCTGTCACCATGTGTCATCCGCTCACCTCTCCTCAGTGGTCCTCATGGCTCTCTTTCCTCCCACCATCCACTCCTTTCCCGCCACATATCCCAATCCCTTTCCATGTCGTTTCTCACCCAAAGGCGAGTTCGTTCTCTCGTCTTCTCCCCATCTACTTGGGTGTTCTCTGCCATGGTTCATCCTCTTTCATCCCTCTCGGTTATCATTCCCACTCTTCTCCACCCTTTCTGCGCACTCCCCGATGTCATCACACCTACCATGCCCCATGTCCTCCGCGCTGGCCCTCATGTTCGTCTTTCAAGATATCCTGTTACTCCAGGTGGCAAAGCGAGAAGTCATCCGGATCCCGAAATGCTGAGTTGGCTGGGCCATTATCAATCCCAAGAAGCAGTTATTGAGGCAGTTGAGGGTAGTTAGGCATCGTCTCCGCCATAATGGGGACGTCCTACAATGGATTAAAAGCACGTCGATTCACCGATGTAACTGTCAGAAGATCGATCGCGTCTGCCATAAGTTGCATGGTTATTCAAAGATTGCGGCTGCAGAGTGTCAGAAGCCATGCAGACGCAAAGCCTTCAATGCATTTTCTCGATCCTATTGTTGTTGTTGTTTTGAGTATATGTAGGCATTTTTTCCATTTTTGTATCTATCGATGGTAGAGCTGAGCTCCCGACTGTAAAGTTTCAGCAAATACTCTGGTTTCCTAGTTATGCCTCTATGTTTGAGATTTCTTGGTTTATAACAAACAATTCTCTTTCTTTTCCATCTTTGTTCTATCTTTTGCCGGAGGATTCACAGTAGTGCAGCTTGTTGCAATAAAGGATTTGTTGTGGCGTTGTCGTGCCCTCTGGTTTTCTGTATTTGAATGTAAAAGGATTTTGCGTTCGAATGCATTTCTTCTTTAATCTGTTGCATACCTGATGTCTGTAATAGATCATTGCGCCCTTCTTGCGTAAATCTTCCATCTACTCACCTTTACTACGACTCACTGTTTGGAGTTTATCAGGACCTCACTCTTTCATGTATGCCTGGTCTGGTTTCCGAGTTGATACGATGCAGTTTCGAGTTTCCCTCCATTTGATCACCTTTTAAAACAAATCGTGACATTAAACTGATGGGCTTCGGGCTCTTCTCCTGCTACAAATCCAGGAGTGACTTCCGAACGCCAACAAAACTCTATAGGCCATTCCTTGGTTATTTCTTCCATGTTCTCCTCTATGAGTTTGTAATAGGACTGAATCTCTTATTTGTGTTCATCTCCATGTGTAGTGATATAGATGAAGTTCCTATCTATGCAAAACTTTGCAAGTGGCCTAAAATTGTGCAGAGTGCTTGACTTCATGTGAGGGAAGGATTCAATGGCCCTCTTCAGTTGTGGATAATTGGTGTGGAACACTGTGTTTAAGCACCATTTCTTCACCATGTCACTCGAGTACCATAGCATAGTGAACTTCACAGTTAGTGGTTTAGATGGCTCAATTTCAGGGAAGGTCGCTCCTTTTGGCATTTCCCAAGCAATGAAGGCAATGAGAATCTGCAACCAACTAAAATGAAACTCACAGCCCTGATCCTGAGCTTTGCATTCATCTTTATCTAACTGGTTGAGGAGGTAGCTCTCCTAGTTCATTTGCAGTCCTTCAATGCATTTTCCTGCGAGGTCAACGACAAAACCCATGACCTGTGTTGGCCTATTCTTCCTGAAAAGATTACCAGCAATCAACTGGAAAGAAAGGCGCATTACACCATTCTGGATGGAGGCTACCTTATAGCCCCACTTCCCCTTCTCCACATCGCCATAGGTGTATTTTATTTTCTGTGCCAGGGCACAATCTGTAGCCTTCCCTGGGTAAATTTCTAGTGGGTCTGGTCCTTTCATGTTCAATCTGGTGATCTGGTGGATCATCGTCAGATCTACTGTTATGCACCTGTCCAACCATAAGTAACTTCCATGGAAGCATGACAGCAGGAGTTTAATGCATGTGTTAACCTCCTGATGTATGTCAAAGTGTGGTAACTTAATTACATTGAGGATGGTTGATCTTGCGATGTCCATGGTCCACGGCTGGGGGATTATCTTCGACTTCTTCCCCATTTTCTTGGTCAAATACTTATGTGGTGTGAGAATTCCATAGTTTCCACAATATCCCAAGTTTAAGTTACTGATATTAAGAGTTAGAATCCTCTCCAAATGTGGTCCTATTGTGCATATCCCCTTCAGAAGGTACGCGGTGATCATTGTGTAGTCGAAGTCCCTCGGGATCAGCAAGAGGCGGGATGTAGTTGGGAAGGATTGATGGGATGAGATTTTCATTCGCCAAGTCATCACGATGCTTGGTTTTTTTCTCTATCATAGTTTGGGAGGGCCCAGATCGACATGCAATCGATGGGGATGCTTGCACTCCTCTTGTCGACGAAGCTTGTGCTCCTACGGACATGACCTTCTCAGCCATGAGGTCTATGAGAATCTCTTCGACAGATTTCTCTACTGTGCTATAGTCACCCAACATACACGCTCGATATCTGATATCTCAGGTCGGTGAAAAAATAGTCAAGGTAGCAGAATGGATGGTGAGGTCTCAATAAGCAGAGCGCGGTAATAGTTAGCTCTCTATGGGCTCGAATAATCACAATTGGCAAAAGTGTCCACGGTAAGACATTCGACGGGTTAAATAGATAACATCGTAACAGATTCTTCCAACGGGCAGGAACACCCCAATCAATGCAATTCCATTCGTTATGGCGTGGTCCCAATGGTCCAATGGCGAAAGTTTCGACAATAATTGTGTTTCTAGCCATTCTGGAGCATCGGTCTAACAGTCGGGACGCCTCCAATGGTCATATTGTTTCATCGTGGTGAAGTTATAATATGTGTTGCTCTGCTATTCTGGTGAGGTTCAAGTTCTGCAAGCCATCCTTCTGCAAAGTCCTCTCTGGAACCTCTTTCAATTTTTCTATCTTTTCTTTCTTCTTACTGATTTTTCTGGCTTTCTTTCCTGTGATCCGCATCCTTGGATTCCTCTTTCCATTCTTGTTCTTATTTCCTCTTGGCATAGTAACTTTGCACTATTGAGGGTCTTTCATAGGGTTCGAGGGTAATACTTATTCTCTTACTGTTTATGGAGTAGATGCTCTACTCTCCTTTATGGATAAGTTGGCTAAGTCTACTTGTGTTCTTTCAACCTCGACGGCTAGGTCTCTCACCCTCAGTTGCTTCGACTTGTCCTCCTATTCTTCTAGTAAGCGTGTTATTCTCCTAGCCATGAAATCCCATAATTCTTTATTTTCTGTTCTAGAGCTTCCTCTTCTTCTTTCCTTCGGATCTGATCTTTTTCAATCCAATTCCCTCCTAACAAAAGTGCAAGGCGGTTGTTGTTCTAAAAAAACTTAATGACCCCGAATTCTTCTTCTGTCGATGCTCCATGAGAAATCATATGTACATGGGTAATTCTGCCCAATAGAGTTATCAACATTCCTTTAAACAATCCTATTCCTCCCAGCGAAGGAACCATAGCAGGCTTTCCTAATATTTCCCAAGTACTTTCTGCCATAATTTTCACCTGTGTTTCTGCATCCGATACATAGTCTATGTCGAAGTCTCATATTCATTTTTCTATGCACTCTTTCTCTTTTAAGATCTCTGATAAACCGATATCTCTTTGATCATTCAGTGTTTCTTTCATTTGCAATAATATAGCCTCTGATTCTTTCTGGTTCTTTAGCATATTCTTAGTCTCTTGACCTTCCTCGAGGTTTTCTTGTCTCTTATTCATGTTTTCAACTTTATCAATCATTTTAGGGAAATCCAAAACTTCATGTTTAGTAGCTTTACAACAAAGGAAAATAAGACTTCTACTAGGGCATTCCTTAGCAATATGTCTCAGTCTTCTACAACTATAACAAAGATTCAATCCTCTCTTTCTCTTAAACGATCCCCAACCTTTCCTGTACTGCGCACTGGGATCACAGTGATGGACCTACCAAAAATTCTTTCTAAGATCCTGCATCCACTTGTTAGTCCAACAATTCTTTCTATGCATAGGAATAACATATATTTCACTATTTATATCAGATCTATCCATATCATATATTCTTTTTTCGATCTGTGCCCTAGTTTTCAGATTAGGACCAAATCTATAAAACATACCTAGATCCATTCTTTCAAAGAAAAAATTTCCACTTATCTTACCTTTATCAGAGCACAAAAATTTAATATCTTACCTCTTTTCTTTAGATTGAACTTATTTTCTTAGCACGGAGCTTCACAAGTCAAGTAGAGTACTGCACACTACAACAACAGATCTACGCACAGAGCTTTCTCTTTTCTTCAGTTCCCATAAATCAAAGTTTCAGGTCCCAACAACAAAACCATTTGTTGGCACAGGGGCAGACCCAGGGTTCAATGCTACAACAATGCACCAAAAAAACCCTAACTACTGACCCTTTCAGCAACACCTGCGAAGCAGATGAAGTCTCACCCGAGGTAGAGGCAGGGGGGGTTGCAGGACTCAAGTGTCTGCAACCTAGCTAGGATACGATTCTATGATTACAATACTTAATAGAGCACTTAGCAGTTAACATTCATTAGCGTTTAACCCTTATTCACTTCACAGGTAAAACCCTAATTACATAACAACGCAGTATTCAACAGGATCTAACACACCCAAGCACTTAGCACATAGAAATCGAGCAGATCTAGCATTCATTCACATTACTAAACACTAAGCTACTATATCAGATGCATCTAACATACATAAATATGAAAACACTAAGCATAAATCACATCAATCACACAAAGCAACCATAACACAGGATATACATGGTTCACCCCCAGCGTGGGGCTACATCCACCAACTCTTCTTCTTCTTTATTATCTTATGTCAATCTTCTTACATGCACAGAGCCTCAAAATCAACTTTGCATAGGACAGGGGATCTACGCACACCTCGCCAGATCCTCCTTCCCCGAGTTGGGTCACAACACAAATCCTTCTCACACAGTTTGCACACAAGCTTCTTACAATCACTTTCACTTAGATCTGCAAGTATTAACACATAGTATGCACAAAGCCTCTAGCTCCGCACTAAGACGATTCTACTAGGTCTCTCCACACCTTAATTACATCACCTAGATATCTATTTATACATTACAAATGGGGCATAAACATGGGTAAACCCATGGGTCAACATCCCATACCCATTACATAAACCCTAAACCAAAAGATCCTGCAAAAGGGGGTGAGATCCCGCGATATCCGCTTCGCCTAGAGCTTCATCTTTGACCATCCTGTCGAGGTCCCCAAAATTGGTCAAACATGATCAAATTTTCCACAAAACCTGGTCAAGGGCCCACATCCATCATACTTCTGTTGTTTGTTGTTTTCATGTTCTACACCAAACCTTATGCACAGTAGCCTCTTACATTGGTACCAATCTGTGATGGTCTCCTTATGCGCACCCCACCATCTTGTAGGTATGGCCTTGAGTCTTAGATCAAGTGATAACAGTATATGGTTCTCTAACACTGCATCTTCATAATGTGTCAAGAATGTTTCCAAATCATTTACTCCATGGAAACTGGGTGGTTCTCTGATTTTTGTGTTTACCCATCTTATTTCGCGGTCTATTCTTGCACATCTTCTTGTGGATACTTCGTGTAGCCTTTGTTGCCAGTTCTCTAAACTTGTGTCTGAGTATTTTTCACATGAAGTAATGCTCTGCCAACTGAGTACCCCATCTGCAGTTGGGTTTACATAATCCTCATTGCGCGCAGTTGTTCTGTGCAACTGGTCAATTTCCTCTAAGTCTAGGCAAGTAGGTTCTACAAAAATCTCCCCTTCTGATGTGTAAGGTCTCTATCCCCACAGAGCCTTATAAAACACAAGTTAAAAATAGGGAATAGATAAATGTTATCATGTACAATTTAATCTTCAACATTTAACCATAATTTATTCAGCAGAAATTAAATTTATTAACAACATGAAAATAAATCACATAACAATCACATAACACAGCATATTCAGTGCCTTAATGATAACCACCTAACACAGCGTAATAATGAAAATAAATACCTCTGTTTGATGTTATTTCTCCAATCTTCCTCTGTCCTCATTGTTGCTCTGCCCAAGCTTTGCCCAAAATCGAATCTTTCCTCCCTACCAGCTAGGAACAGAGCCTATCCGACTTCCTAGCTCCAGGATTCCATGAGGATTCCTGGCCCTCGAGCCCAAAACTCCCAGCAACTGATGTACCCCTGTAACAGTCCACCCAAACTCCAAACCAAACCAGAAAAATACAAATCAGAAAATTACAGTCCCTAATCTCAAATGATGCTTCCTTTCCCCAAATTTCCAAAAGTCCCTCTCCCCGAATGCCTCTACCCCCTCATATCCTCTTCCCATTCACCACCTCCTACCTTCCTTTAATGCCACCCACCTTATCCCTCCATTTAATACCTTATCCCTCCATTCAATACCCTATCCCTCCATTCAATACCCTATCCCTCCATTCAATGCTTTATCCCTGCATACGTAAAGTTTTCTAATAATAAATTAAAAGTTATTAAGCCTTTAATTCATTACCCAAACATTAAATGTGTTAATTAATCAATTAATTAATTAATCAACATATATTAAACAATAAATAAATAAATAATATTATTAATAATATTCATTATTTAACTAATACACATTAGGACAGTTAATTATTTAATTAACTATACTTGATAAACCTTAAGCAACTATTTAACTAGGGTTGTTCATGATGGGTCTAATGGCACGATGACCCTGTATTCTCCTGATTCAAATGTCATTTTCCTGGTCTTCAAATTGATTATGACCTGGTTGTCAAATGCCCAATCCATCCCAAGAAATGCCGGGTAAGGTGGTGTGTCGTCCACTATTTCAATAACTTCAAAGTATGCTTTAGTGCACACTCCATCGATATCTACTGTCACTCCTTTCATTCTACCGATTGGTATGAATCTGTGTTGATTTGCCAATTTTAATTGAACAGGTGAATATCCTAATGTTGGCTCTCCCATGAACTGCCATGTCTACTTTCGTAACACATTAACTTCAAATCATATATCTAGTATAATGTCTCCCATATTGAAATCCCCAATATTAGCATTTAGTCTAAACTCCCTACTTGTTCTTCTTCTCATGTGCAGGTGATTGACTGTCTTTGGTTCTATCTTTCCTTCCATCTCAATGCTACATTTTTCTAGTATGTTTTGAAATATTTTCACGGATGATGGATCACTTAATACCTTTACACATGATTGCAAAAATCCTTTGATGGTACTTACTTGCCCCATGGGTTTCATCTTGTCGGTATGATCCAATGATGATGGCATCTCATAATCTGGTGCTTCCTTGTTCTGCTGCGTAGTTGAATTCGATGCCATGTACCCCTTCTGAAATTATTGTCCAGCTTCTTTAAAGATATCCTTTTCCTTCTGCGCGTAACTACCTGTTTTAGTTCCTCCTCGGGTAACTATGTTGATGTTTCGTCCTTCATCCCTTTCTTCGACCGAAATCCACTAAGCATTTTGGTTGTTCTGGTTCCTCTTTTCCTGAATCTTTACTAGTAGTGTCGGACATTCCTCTGTATCATGGTCCGATGCACGACAATACATACAAGTTGTTTGTGGAAGCAGACATTCCCTTGCATACTATTCTGGTTGTTGACAATTGTGACATGTGACTGGTCCTCTACCTTGTCCTCTAGCTCCTCTAGCTCGTCCTCTTCCTCTATAGCCTTCTCGATCACCTCTCAACGCGTTATACTGAGGTGCCTGATTGTACTGCATGGTATTGTACCGAGGTTGTGTTGGGTTGTACTGTGGCTGCACGTTATTGTATGGTGGCTGCGCAGTATTATACTGTTGTTGCGCAGTGTTGTATGGAGCTGGAACTTGATTAAACTGTGTAACTTCTTTCCCAATCATCATTTCTACCTATACTCTATATGCATTTGATTTCCTTTCTCGCATCAACTCCATAGTTCTACAATCTTTGTCGACGTGGCCCACTGACTTACAAAAGGTGAAATATGAGCCCTTTGGGACTGTCTGGTATTTTTGCATCATCGTGCAGTGATAAGGGTCATAACCTGGTTTCTTTCATATTTCACACCATAGTCCTCCTGGTGGTAACAAATTTGGCATTTTGATTTCCATATACTGTGCGAATGTTGGACATTCATTCTTGTGGTGTCCTTTCATTCTGCATGTGGAACACCAAATGAGTTCTCGTTTCTCCTTGTTCTTATTCTGGTTCAACTGAAACATGAGATTCTTCAAATCCTCCTTCAGTTCTTTGATAGTTGGGTATGTTTGTTGGTACTGGTTTTCTTCCAGTTGCAGGGCTTCCTACAGAGCCTCTGCTTGCGTCTGAAATTTATGTTGTTGTAAAGGGTATTTTAAGTGTGGGAGTAGTGAGTTGACAAACAGGTGTCGATGTTGCATCTCAGTCATGAGATATTTTAACTTTCCCTTTAGTCTCTTGAATCTCTGATCAATCTCCCATATAGACTCTCCTAGTTTTTGTCTTATTTCGATCATATCGTTCATGTACTGATCCTCTAATCTTGGCTTCTGGAACTCATTTATCGATAACTTCTTAATGTCTGCCAGTGTCCTTGTCATCCTAGGGGCACTATTTGTGTCTAGACTCATGTACCAGTCTAGTGCGCAATCTCTTAGCATAATAGCTAGCTGTGAAAGTTTAGTATCTTCATCAGTGATCTGTTTTGCTTCCCAAATCTTTGCACAAATGAACAAATGCTTCTTGGGATCTTCTGCTGCTTCTCCTCAAAATTCTGGTAATTTGATGGTAGGATCATGTCTTGCCATCTTGAATGTTGAACTACTACTTCCACGTGGTGTAGATACCTGACTAGTGCTACCTGAACTGGCTCCTCCAATTGTTGCTCCTTGTGTAGATGTACTTCTTGTTGTCTGACTTCTTTTGAACTTAGGTTGTCTAAACAGTGGTGTTATCTTTGGTTTATTAGTCGCACATGGGTTTATGGGTTACACACTGACATTAATATGGATAGGATGGCTACCTTCTCCTCCCTCTCTTGGACCTCTTGTCTTCCTCTCATATGTTGTGCGTAGGATTTCCTCAATCTGCTCCACAGCCCGAAGATCCTCTACCTCTTCCTCATTACTCGCCAAGCCTTCCCTCATGGCTATGGGTCTCTTCTTGGTATTCACCTTGTATTGGTAGGGTACTCTGCTATGCGTCTTTCCCATTGACGCCAAGATCCACTTGATCTGGTCGTCATCCATCATGATCAGGTCCAAGTGTTCCTCCTTCTTTCCCTTATCCTTTCTTCGTTCCATTTCTCCTCTCTTTGTCAATACTTTCCCCCTTCCCCCCATGCACAGAGGGAAGTTTATCTATCTGATTCCATTGTCATTACACCTTTGTTATATAGAAGTATCTTAATAGAATTATATAGTGATCGAATGTACCTTCCTCGAGGTCTACATATAAATTATTGCTCCACTGCACTGTATGACTTCACTGTGTCAACTACAAACTCTATTATAAACCCTGCCACAATATTGCCAAGACAAAAGTCTACTACGTGGGTGAACTTGTTGTTCACCTATTGTAATTGTTCAATATGTACTAGGGTCCACTCTAACTGTCAAATCCAGTTCGTCGCGTGGTTATCTTTCAACCTTAGTATCCACTCCTGCAATAGATGCGTAAAATCACAGAAAAAGACTTCGTGCAAATCAGTGAACACGTATTTCTCAAGATATTTGTGAGGTGTTATTCTAGGGTTTCTATTGTCTTTCTGTGAAAACTCTCGCTCTTTTTTTCTCAGCCAACTTTCGATATTTGTTTTTTTTGGATTCCATGGTCTCAAAATTCCCTTCTAATGGCTCATTTGTCTCTTCCCTAAACTTTTCTTGATCTTCCTCCGAAAAATGTTCAACTTATCTCCTCTACTCAATCCTCTCATGTTCCTACCTATGGAAATAGAACCATTTGTTGGTTATCTCTACTCCTATATTGTCTGAGTTGTTGACCCAAGGTTCATGTCTTTCAGGTTTCCAACAAAGCCTCCAAAACTATCGGCCCTCCTGGTAAACCAGAAGGCAACACAACACACAGAATGCGCTGCACAGTCTCACCCGAGATATATTTAATGGGTGGCTTCAAGACTCAGGTGTTCATAGTCTAGGATTGAGTATGAGATATGAGAACTCGACCATTGAACCATTATTAGAACTGGTAAATGCAACATATTATTATTCACGACTATGCAGTAACTTCAGCAGCTTGTTCCCTCAATATCGCAACAGTAATTAAACATGACCATCACAGATTGGTACCAATGTAAGAAATAGGTCTCCCTCCTTAAATATTTTCTTTTTAATATATCTATCATGCCAGGATGCTTACATGACCCTTTTCCTACCCCTTTTACAGATGAGGTCTTAGAAAATGTGGGAGGCTAGGAATAATATGCATTCACATATGGATTTTCAGGTTACCATCAGATTAAAATAGCTCCAGAGGACATGTATAAGACTACTTTTTCTACAGAATGGGGATCCTACCAATATACAACCATGCCCTTTTGATTAAAGAATGCACCAGCTATCTTTTCAAGGGTAGTCATAGCTTCATTTAAGGAATTCATACATGATTTTCTAGAAGTATACCTGGATGATTGGACTATGTATAGTATTTTTAAAGACCATGTAGAAGTGTTAAGACTAATGTTGGAAATATGCAGGCAATGTCAGATATCATTAAACATCAATAAATGAATTTTTGGTACACCTTTTGGGATATTGTTGGGACACATAGTGTGTAAACAGGGCTTATTGGTTGACCTTGCTAATATTGCAATCATTGTGAATTTACCACCACCAAAGTCAGTGTGTTAGTTAATAGAAACATTGGGACATATAGGCTATTATAGGAAGTTTATAAAGAGGTATGCATAGATTACAACACCAATAGAAAAAATGTTAAAAAAGGACACCAGATTTCAGTGGAATGAGGATTGTTAGCAAGGGTTGGACACTCAAAAGGAAAATATGGTGACAACACCTATATTAGTATTTCCATATTGGGAAAAGACATTTCATGTGCACGTATATGCAACAACAATAACACTTGGGGCAATTCTAGTGCATCCATGAGAAGGGGACATAGACCATACTATAGCCTTCGCAAGCAGGAATTTGTCAGAATAGGAGCAGAACTACAACACCATAGAAAGAGAAGGCTTAGCCATGGTATATGCACTTCAAAAATTCATGAATTATTTACTGAGTAAACACTTTAAAATGTTTAGAAACCACTCTTCCCTTAAATATCTAGTCAACAAGCCAGTGTTGGGGGGGAGGATCTGTACATGGTTGTTACTATTCTAAGAATTCGATTTTGAAGTGATAGTCTAACTAGGGAAGTTGAATGCAGGACTTGATCACCTATCAAGGGTAACCAATGGAGAATAACCTACTAACTTGGAAGATAACTTCCCTGATGCAGGTAGTTGTTGAATAATTCGTTGATATTATTGAATACTTAAGTACAGGAGTTGCACCATGGGACTTTAGTATTGTGCAGAAGAAAAACCTAGTAGTCAGAGTTGTAGACTATCAACTCATTGTAGGTCATTTATACAATATGGGTGTAGATATAATTTTGAGAAGGTATGTATTGGAACATGAGCAACCCAATATTTTAGTAGAATCTCATGAAGGTATAGATGAAGAAAAATATGCAAGAAAATCTACCAAACAGAAGGTATTGCATGCAGGATTATGGTGGCCAACAATTCATAAGGATGCCAAGGAATATTTCCAGAACTACGATGTCTATTAGAGGGTTGGAAAACCCAACATAATGGATGAGATGCCCCTAAGACCACAAGTAACTCTACAGGTATTTGAAAAATGGGAAATATATTTTGTTGGACCTATTAATCCACTAGAAAAAAGGTTAGGAGAAAGATATATCATTACTACAATCGAATACTTAACAAGATGGGTAGAAGTAGCACAGAGACAACAACACACTTCTTATTTGAGAAAGTGATCACCAAATGTGGATGTACAGATATTTTGATGAGTGACCAAGGCACTCATTTTATTAATAATAACATTAGAGCCATGACTGAGGAGTTTGAAGTCTATCACTGGAAGAGTACACCATATCATCCTCAGGAAAATGGGACAGTAGAAGCTTTCAATAAGATTTCAGAAAATGCATTAACTAATATCTGCAATGTTAACATGGATGATTGGAACTTGAAAATACCAGCAGTACTATGGGAATACAGGACCATATTCAAGAAGTTGACAGGACATACACCATTCATATTGGTGTATGGACAAGAAGTAGTGGTGCCATTAGAATTGTCAGTACCCAGTCTGTGCATAGCATCAATTACCAACATGATAGAAAGAGGCACAATACAGGAGAGGTTAAGTCAACTAATGGAGATGGAAGAGGAAAGGATCCTAGAAATATTTCATGAGGAAGTACAGAAAAAAAGGGACAAATCCTGGCATGACAGACATATTAAAAAGAAAATCTTTAAGGAGGGAGACCTAGTTCTTCTCTATGAAAACAATTTTTTGCAACACCCTGGTAAGTTTAGAATGAATTGGATAGGGCCATATGAAGTAATGACTGTCGCAGATAGGGGATCTGTGTAGCTAAAGGACTTGGGAGGAACATAACTAAAAGGAATGGTCAACAATAGTCGAATGAAACTGTACAAGGATAGTCGACCTACTAACTCTTAAAAGTTACAGTGCAGTAAAAAATTCATGTATATAGTGTACTAACAGTAGATATTAGGAAAGAAAAATGAAAAAAAGAAATAAAAAGTGGAAAAAGAAGAAAAAGGAATACAAAAATAGAAAAAGAAGAAAAACACAAAAAGAGGCAGAAGTTGATTGAACAACAAGAAAGTGGGAAAAAATTTGCACGCAACAATTACTGTGACAACATAGAAAGACAATGTGAAAGAAAAATGGGACTCGGCACAAATGCATGGAAAAAAAGTGAAAAACAATGATGACCAGGTATATAAAGTGGGAAAAGCATGCGTTAGTTAGACACTTAGTTATTTTTTATCACAGAGAAAGATACAAGTGTGTGCCATAGATATAATTGTGTGAAGAAGAGAGAAAGTGTTTGAATTGGATAAAATATGACACCATCAAATTTTGGCACTCCAAGCCGGTATGTACAAGTTACTCGATAGGGACAAAGGAGGAAAGAAAGGATGAGGGAGCCCGAGAACGTATTCCATCTCAAATATGTCACCACTTTTGAGATAGATTCATTCAACCCAACATGGGTTGAGGACAAAACATTGATAGCAACACAAGGGGAAGTAGGGCAGGGTTCTGGGACCTGAGATGATATTTCAAACCCTAATCCTGAAACAATGGATAAACCTGATGAAATGAATGGTCAAAAAGAGGGCCACAATGAATAGGATGTGTTGGTCGAGGATATCACCAACTAGGTTGACTCCGAAGGGGAAGAACATGACATAGAAACAACAGAGGTAGGTCCATCTATTGTCAAGTAGAAATGAAAGGCACAAGATTCCACAAACATTACACTTCCCTACCTCACAGATGCAGTGGTCACTATGGATGACATGCTCGGAAAAGTACCTAAATTGAGGTACTCGGACCATGATGTTCCCAATGCAACCAAATTCCCAGATTTGGTCGAGGAAGCCTACCTAGAAAACACAAGGGAAATTAGACCCCTACGAAAACCAATCATGGAGCCCGCGCAGTGGATAACAGGGCTTTACAACTCCAAGATAATGAAACTCTTGTACATATCACACTTCAAGCGTGGTAAAAATGTTGGGCTTTGCGTCAAACAATTGTTATCTCGGGTACATGGTGGAATCCTTTGGATGGATATGCTAGTACAAATTGATGTGGTGTTTATTGCCAAAATTAAGAGATTACCTACAATAGGCACACAACCATAGGAGTACATGGACAACAAAGCACATGAGAAGGAGATCATTGAGCTGGTTAAAGCACAATTTGGCACGAACAGAGGAAATAGGGGAATTGTGCTTAGAGATATCAATGACAACGTGACAAGGTTCATCAGCAAGATCATGTCTTGCAAGTTGTTGAGGAAGTGTAGGAAATAAGAGGCTCCAGCAGGAGTCATCGTAGTAGTTGCGAAGTGCACGAAGGGAGTAGTGTTCAGTTGGGTGTCATACCTCTTGAACCATTTTTTGTTTGATTGTAGAGATGCATGGGATAATGGAACCAAGTTCCATTATTATTAGCTCATCATTCTCATAGATTTGGCAGGAAAAAGAGGAGGAAAAAGAACATGCTAACAAGATAGAGAAGGGTATAACAATGGTATATGACCACATTCTCAATAGCATGCAAGCACCATGGAGGAGTGCAGAAGAAAAGATAAAAATAATTTCACAGACGATTGACGGATATAGGCAGAAAATAGAGGTGATAAAAGAAAAACTTAATCCTACAACTCCTCTTGAGATTCGAGAGAAAAGAGAACAACAATATGCACTCCATATAGTGGATATAGCAAAGGAAGCAAGGGAAGTCGTAGAACTACTCGACAAAATCGTGCACATTTGGACCATTTTGGAAGAGGCCGAAAAGGTCCAACAGTTGGACCAACAAGAGGAGAAAATCAATGCTTCCATAGAGGAGTTGAAGTAATGACATAAAACCATGAGCATTATGGAGTGCTTCAAGTGAATCTAGGAAATGAAGACTCTGTAGACCAAGTTAAAGACAATGAAGATGAATAAGCAAGAAAGATAAGCCCATTTGGAGCCCCTCCAGGAACAAGCAGCACAAATAATTGTGCAGCTGGAGGAAGACAAGAAAATCATGGCACAGAAACATTTAGAGATTGCAACATTACTACAAGAATAGATAATAGCGCAGATAGTCGAGGCACTAATAGACAAAGCTACGAAGGTGAAGGAAAAAGGAAAGGAACTAGCAGAGAAATTCCACAGCTTGGAAAAGTTTGTACAGGAAGCGCGCACCACCTTAGTTGCTTGGGACAATCCATGTGTCATTTTTGGGGGCCTGTTGGGTGCAGGCCTATTTTTGGGAGAAAGATCTATTTTTGGGAAAGACCTATTTCTGGAGAGAAAGACCTAATTTTGGAGTGCGTGCAACAGGTGGCAAGAAAGAAACATGTAGAAAAAGAAGGAAAAGGAGCATGCATGAGGAAAAGCAACATGGCGTGCAAGTAGACAAGCCTAACCATGATAGCTTTATGGTTTTTGACAAATATTGTAATGGCTATAAGCCTAAAACATATTATAAATAAGGACCTAGGAGGTCTAGGAAAGAGGTTCAGTAGGTTCAAGAGTTCAATCGATAATTATAAGAAAGTTTATTATGATTTTTGTGGTAGAGTTGAATAAGTTAGTCCTTGAGGGTTAGGTCAAAGGATAATTATCTTGGTCTGATATAGTCAGTCTCACAGAGGGTACTTACCCTCATTTTGATTGTATTACTAAATATGTAATATGCACAACGCAATATTTTGCAGTAGAATAAATAAAAGAGTAGAGAAGCCAAATCTTTGTGGGCGCATCCCTAGAAGGGGGTGAACCATGATAACCCTTTTGTTCTATGTGATTTTTAATGAATGATTTACTTATATGTTGATCATTAGATTAAGAATGAATGGCTAAAGTAGTTATATCAGCATGCATGCATAGGGTTAAATATGAATGAATCATAGACATAGATGAATGATTAACAAGAATAATGCATAAAGAAGAAATAATCCAAACACAATCCCCTCTCATTCCTAGACTATAAAAACCTGAGAATTGTAGTCCCCCATAAAATATATCTCAAGTGAGATTTCATTGTGCATCCTGTGTGTAGCGTTTCCTTCAGGGTTCCCAGGAGGGTCGATAGTTTTGAGGGTTTTGTTGGAAACCTATTTGATATTAGAACCTGGGTCATCCCAAGAATAACTTAAACCCAACAGTTCCCCTCCCTAAACCCAACACACCTGCCCCTCATGACACTCCTCTCAAGGTACAAAATTAAAAAGGGTGTAAATGGTTAAATGACAACTCAAGGGTCTTTGCTATAATTGTGATGATAAATACTTTCTAGCACAAGTGTAAATAAAAAAAATAAAATTCTGGCCATTTTTTAGGATGTTTTTGATGAAGATGTTGATTTTTCACTTGAAGCATCACTACCCCGAACCGATGATATTATGCCACCCTCCTATCCTCCCTAATTTGAACCACTAATTTGGTTGCATGTTCTCACTCGTTTTCCTTCTCCCCAAACCCTCAAATTGATTGGTTACATTAAGCACTAAAAAATCATCATTCTCGTTGACAGTGGAAACAATCGTAATTTCATTCATCACCACCTTTACCAAGAAGTCGATTTATATATTTGTGTTGTCAACAAATTTTAGATCATGACTTCCAATGGTGCTTCCATGAAATGTGAAGGGAATTGTGAAAATGTGTGCCTACAAATTGGTCAGTATAACCTGAAACCTCACATGTCTTCTATTGATATGGGTGGTTGTGACATTGTTCTTGGTATTGAATGTTTGCACACTATTGGACCCATACTCATGTATTTTAAGGATTTAACCATGCAATTCCAACAGGAAGGCCAACAGTATAAATTCCACGACATTACAATAGGTTCTTCGAAAATCATCAGTTCCCACCAAATGGAAAATTTACTCAAAAAAGTTCATTCTGGAATCATTTCCCAACTCCAGTCCATTCAAGTAGTTGGGACACCCTAGGTACATCCCAACCTTCAAGATATCATGTCACGCCATCAGAATATTTTTCGAACCCCCCATGGCCTTCCCCCCTCCCGTAGTGACCATGATCATTCCATTCCTTTAATATTAGGTAATATTCCTCCCAATGTTCTCCCTTAATCTCATCCCTTTACTCAAAAAAAATGAAATTGAGAAAATTTTCCATGAATTGTTAGAAGCGGGTGTTATATGTCATAGTACCAGCCCTTATTCTTCCCATGTGGTCATCGTCCTCTAGGAGGAAGGAACTTGGCGCATGTGTCCTGATTTTTGTTCCCTCAACATACTTATCATCAAGGAGAAATTCCCCATTCACGTCATAAATGACCTTCTAGATGAACTCAGTGGGGCTCAATACTTTACCAAACTCAACCTCCATTGGCTACCACCAGATACGTATGAAAGATGAATACATCCTTGTAGTGTCCTTGATCCAAAACCCTTTGTAATTGTACATATAGGTTGGTGAGTCGATTGATACCAATTTCCGATATGATCTGAGTCGTCGGATCAATGAGGATTATGGGTCGTTGATATGGAGCAGGTTTCAGAAAATCAGAAGTCGGGAGAAGGGAGGTGAGTAGTCCTCTAACTTCACAAAATGTGAAGTCCCGATAAGATATGGATAGTTGGATCATAGAGGGATGTGGGACGTTGATCTGACACAGAGCGTTGAATCAGGAATCGAGAGTTGGAAGAGTCAGGGTTGGCTCACGTTCAAACACTCGACACGCGAGGTCGTGATTTGATCACAGCCGTCGATCACTGAGGATTGTGGGTCGTTGATATGGAGTAGGTTTCGGAAAATCAGAAGTCAGGAGAAGGGAGGTGAGCAGTCCTCTAACTTCGTGAAATGCAAAGTCCCGATAAGATCTGGACAGTTGGATCACAGAGGGATGTGGGACGTCGATCTGACACAGAGCGCTGAATCGGGAATCGAGAGTTGGAAGAGTTAGGGTTGGCTCATGTTCAAACACCCGACACACAAGGTCATGATTTGATCATAGTTTTCAATCAAAGGGAGAGTGTGTACCATTTAGTAGGCATGACAAAGTCCACAAGTTCGCAAAACCCGAAGAACCCTTTTTCTTGGCCCCTGGTCATAGCCAATGTCACATCAGTGGAAAGTTAACGAAGGATATCGTCGAGATCATCGGATCATCGGAGATCGTCGAGATCACGAAGCACCCATTTGATTAGAGAGTGGTCACAGCCAGTGGTCACATCAACGAAGGTTAAGGGAGGAACTATCACGTCGCTAGGCTCCACATCAGAGATCACAAGTTGGGAGAATCGAGGAAACTCGTAGCTAAATATACGATGTCCGAGATTGGGAAGTGCCTTTTGGTCTGGCCTGTGGTCACATCTCATGGTCACGTGAAAGGAAGGGGCTTAGCCTAAAAAGTGAGTGCCCACTGTGTAGTTTTCTCAGGAAGGAAAACGGCACCAAAGGCATGAGTGCACGGAGGTTCTCTGTGTAACTGCCAGAAACAGAGTGATTGTATCTGCTAGACAATTTCACGAGATTGAGTGTGATCACCAAAGGAGATGAAGAGTCTCGAGGTAACTGTCAGTGAAGTGAATATTCATCATTTAGACAATTGATAGATGGAAATGCGTCGAAGAATGTAACTGCCAAAGAAGCCGAAGAATCTCAAGATAACGGCCACAGATGAAGAATAGACTCAGGATGATCACCAGAGAGGATGAAGAGTTGAGTGTATTCCCCGACAAAGGACTTGGCATGAAAATATGCACAGAATCGAGAAGAGAGGGTTGTTTTTGTTGAGTGTGATTCATGCAAGTAGAAGCAGGTTGTGTGCAGTAGATGAAATGAAAAGAAGAGGCATAGCGCATAGAATGGACATGGTGCATAGATCATAAAAGGAAGAAGAACATAAAGCACAAGAGATGCATGCAGGAAGACACTGATGCAAGCAGAGCAGAGAAGTGTAGCAGAACAATGATGAGACTGGTAAACCATTGATAAATACTGTATCACTTTAATAAGTTTCAGGAACAAAGTTTTTCTATTCAGGGTGGCAGGAAGGTTCTAGGGAGGACAGTTGTCCTCAGAGTTTCAAGTGGGTGCTTGAACACAGGGAGTTGTAGATTCCATCTGGTTGCAGCCAGAAAAACTAGGGTGGTGCAAGGGAGAACTATTGTTCTTTGTTATGCATGATGTGGGTGGGAAAACCCCTATGGACTAGCACTAAGGGTTTTGTAAAGCATGCATAAATGACCATCTAAAGTCTCCCACTTTTTACTATTATCCTAGCATAGATCCCACATTCATGCATCAAACACAAGGATAAAAGGATCCGGTAACTCTACCTTGAACTTCCGCGTTTGGTGTCAATAGCTCCTTAACTACAAGTCTCCTCCCAAATCCAACCTGCATTCATAAAGAGACAAACAAAGAACTACAAACATGCATCTTATATATGAATTAATGGGTTAGAGGTTCTAATAAAATATAATAAAAAATGAATATTAAACACCTCATATGGCGGGATGGGAAAAGTAATTCTTTCTTATTAACCTCAAAAAAGTAACTTACAATGGTGAGATCGACCATTGCTCCTCAAAATTGGTCCTGGGCTCCTCTTCAACTGTGCACCAATCGCTTCCACATATGCTTCTCCTCTTCAATTCTCACAAAATGGTTACAAAATATTGGGGCAAGGGAAATACAAAAATTGGCAGAGTTTCTTTGCTCTTATTTTTCTCTCTTTGAATGGGACCCCTACCTCTTCTTGTATAGGCTAAAAGAGGGTAGTTATTTGGTTGAGTGACCGGCTATGACTAGTCAAATGGTTTAGGCAATTACAAAGAAATCTGTATTCTATCTGCAACTTTCTATTTTTTGTGCTTTTGTCAGTATACGCAGGTTGTAATGGGTCAACGAGCGTATACACCCGGGAAGTAGTGGTGCAGGGCACATATATCTTCAAAATGAAGGTTTTTAGAATAGTTGTTTAATGGTGTCTTGGAAAAATGGCAAGTGAGATGGCATAATGCCAAGTATGCATCTCTGGTGAAAATTAGGGTTATAAAAGATGCCCCCCAATGTGTGAGTTCAAAAGAGCATTTGATGACCGAAACACATTACCAATATTTACAAACATACGAAGCGAGTGAGCCCAGGGACCAGAGTTCGGGAGGTGCCATATGAAAAATAACAATTGTCTCACTGAGGCAGGCATACCCATGATCAGAATGAAATAAAATCATGGCTTCCAATCAAATACACTACAGATCCATGTCATATAACTATATAAAGTGTAGTCGCGAGCAATACATAGCAGGTATACATCTCGAAATCAAAAAGATATACATGTATAATATCCATCTTCAAGAAGCTAATGATGCCTGATGGCTAGAGATGAGGCCTTCAGAGCTCGAGAAACAACTTCAAAATCTTCATAACTCGGGTGGGAGTGTAATATGAGTGTACGACTTCACTACCCAGAGGTCTTCAACGGCTCGTCAGGGAACAGACTGGAGGATCTTGATGATCAGGCTGAGGGCTTCATTGATTTCAAGCAAAGACATGATTGGGATTTTTGGGATGGTCGGGCATGAGGTCAAGAGAAAAACTGTAGAAGGGCCGACTCAAGCTTTGTAAAAACTTCCCTTAGACAATAGCATGAAAAATGATGAGACTCGGGCATCATGGTATTGCCATAAGTTCACGGTGTAGGAGGCAATGCAAACTCTCCATATGTTTGGAATAATAACCAAATAGAGGAGGACACAACTCTATGTAGGGAGAATAGCTTCCTAAGGTCATATTACATCCCAGAGCTTGATAAACAAATGGAAGGATGTGCTTTGTCCAAAGGTGACTCATTGTGCTGGAAAAAAGAAAATACTTTTTCCCTTCCTCTTTTTGGGGTATATTTGATTTTTTTTGTCTTTTTCAATAATTTTTGGGAAGCTTGAAAAAGAATAAAAGAATGATATGTTACAAAGGATGAACGAGTGTCACAAACATACTAGTTCCAAGCACAAGGAACACACTAATGCTCAGAGAAAGGAGACATATGCAG
>JASDQU010947548.1:16681-26925 GCA_032191745.1 Picea mariana
CCCCGTGCTCAATATTTAACATCCAATTCTGAAACTCACACACAAGAAACTATAGTCCGTACTCTTTCCAATGGAAGTGGTCCTATTTCATTTGGATTCTTTATGAAGAAGTTATGACTATTTTACCCGGAACACCTATTTATTGAATAGCTTCAAGATTGGTCACAAACCCTATTGTCCATAGAGTGTATCTCCATAATTATAGAGAATCAAGAGCTAAACTTTTTACCAGAGGTACCTTGATATGTCTTCTCAATACCATATCGATTTCACCTTTTGAATCGTTCTAGAAAAAAAAATTATAGTAAAAATGGTAAGATGACCTGAAAATAACATGCCTTAGAACACATCACCAAAATACTTCATCCTCCCTTGAAATCCGGCCTTCTTTTACTTCTTATTCCCTCTTAAATTCAAATTGTATCAAATGAATGTATAATGATGTTTATTTATACCATTTATGTCACTTCATTTTAATAGTAGGGCCGACCAGACACTTTCTTATTGTGTAATTCTTTTTTTTAATTATCTTTAGGGCCTACATGTACAATTCACTTTGTCATATTCAAAAATTCATTTCTCCTCAACCATGAGGATCCACATGATGTGCCACATACCACCAGAAACAACATGATGTATACTATCCATCCATGGGTGTTGTATCTACATGTGCATTTTCCTTCATGTCCAAATACCTTCATCAATCTTGCGGTCCAAAACCCATGACTAGGGTTGACATCAATGACAACAACCAATCTTCCAACAATAAGCATGGATTTTTTGTTAGGAATACCAAGAATGCAAAGAGTATTTGATTCCATATTTGTGGTGGTGGATAGATTTTCAAATATGGAACACTTTTTTCCATGTTAGAAGACCAATGATGCAATGCATGTTGCAATTTTTTTTTCAAGGAAGTTGTAAGACTTCACAGCCTACCCAGAAGCATTATCTCAGATAGAGACACAAAATTTGTTGGTCAATTTTGGAGAACACTGTGGAAGAATTTGGGGACATATTTGCCCTTCGACTCAACGTATCACCCTTAGAAAGATGGGCAGACTGAGGTGGTAAACAAAAGTTTGGAAAACTTGTTGAGGAGTCTAGTTATTGAACACCATAATCGGTGGGATCAGATTCTTCCACAAGCATAATTTGCATACAATGACTCACCAAACAAGAGCACTGGAAAGAGGCCATTCCAAATATTGTATAGAATGCAACCTAGGGGAGTATCTGAGTTGGGAGACTTGGAGGAGAGTGAGATCAAGAGTTTTGGAGAAAAATATTTTGTTGTAGAAATGCAGAAGCTCCATAGCCAAATCAGAGGACAGTTGCAGAGTTCTAACTGAGTACAAGCGTATAGCTGATCAACACCGCAAATAACTTCAATTTGAAGTAGGAGATTAGGTTCTAGCACATCTCGGGAAGGAAAGGTTCCCTAGGGGAACATATAACAAGTTAAATATGAAGAAGATAGGGCCATATAAGATCTTGAGGAAGTTTGATGCAAATGCCTATGCGATTGAGCTGCCAGATGATGTGGGCATATCCCCCATATTCAATGTTTTAGACCTATATCCTTACAGGAAATATGACATAGAGGGATCAGAAGATCAAGAGAATATTCAATGGGAGAAACAAATGCCTATAGCAGAAAAACCCCAGATGGAGAAGATCGTTTATCAGAGGATCGACAAAAATACTAGGAGGAAGACCTATTTTCAATATCTGGTCAAGTGGAAGGGACACCCAATAGAAGATGCAAGTTGGGAAAATGAAGATGATATCTAGAAAAATGGAAAGTTGGTGCAGGAGCTCATGGACAGGTGTCCATGAATTTTTTTCAAGGGGAGTATGATGCAAGAGCATCATTGGAAATCATGAGGAGTAGGACCTCTCAGCATCTGGGAATCTGTGCGAAATCTCAAAGCTGATAGTTATGACAGATATTTTGAAGTATGCCTTAACTCAGAACTAGAAAAATATTTTACGCACGCTTGAACGATCATGAGCGAAGTGGGAGTTTCCACTCCTGCTCTGGACTGTGACTGCACTAGGATAGTCGTCAGGATAGGTTTTTATTTTAGGGGGAACCCTAATATCCCCTTGGAATAAATAGAGGTTTTGTACGCCCAAATGAGCGTAGCTGCAAATTAATAGGGGATTTATTAATTTTAGTTTTTTTTTTCAGTTGTAACCATTTTTCTTTTGAAGGAATATAATAGAGGAAAATTGACCCAATGCATGGTGTCGACATTGTTTTCAATTCCATGTTATTGTGTTTTCATGAATGAATGAATGAATTTCATTATGAGCAGATGGAACTGTGAATGTTAGGATAAGTTTCAATTGTTTCTCTTCTATTGAGTGGTGCAAGGCCTGCACACATAACACAAGGAGTGCGTTGACAAAATTTGTTTCGGTTCCGAAGCTCAGAAGAGACAGCATGAAACTTTCCCTTTTCCATAAGTGTAGAGTGACGGCTGCAAGGTGTGCATAGTGATCCGCAGGAACTCGAACCTGCGTAAGAATATATTGCAAAGTGTGCACAGAGAAAAAGGATAACGCCAAGAGGGTGAGAGGAATTTCTCTTTGATAAATCATTCGGATCTGAGTTATGGAAATCCGTGAAACGCAAGGAGTGCATGGGAATTCGAAGTCTTCACGAGACCAAGCTTAGAAGGGATAAATCTTCTCTTGAATGTGGACGAGATCTAAGAAATGAACTTGCAGTTAGGATAAATGTTGAAGCCTTTGACTCCTTCAAAAATCTCCCAATCCTGATGAAATTGTAAGCTTAGGGGGAAAGATCTGGACCATCCGATCAACATCCAGACAATGAGGAGCAAGCGCAGAGGAGGAAATATATCAGTTGTTCGACCTGAGTGCAAGATAATTGTAATTGACCAATCAAGGTAAAGTGCACTAACGATAATCTTTGAAAGTACATGAAATGAGGGGGGTTACGAAATTCCAAAATCATCGGAACCATCCATCAAGGTGGACACATAGCAAGTGATCAATATTTCACTAACTCGCAGAGAGGACAGGCCAAAGGGCAGGGTCGGGAGGATTTGCAAGGTGCGAACTCGTGAAAGGATCACAGCGTTGATCGAAGGGAGAGTATGGATTGTTGATTCATTTCAAGGGAAGGAGATATCGGGAGAAGGGAGGTGAGAGGTCCTCCAAATTCATGAAATCCGATGTCCCGATATGCGAAAAAGAGATCAGGATTGTTAGATCGAGGGGATTATGGACCATAGATCTGGCAAGCAGAACTCACAAGTTAAGGTTTTGGAGAGAGGAGCAAGTGGACTTTGCGAACCATGAAATTGAGAAGTCCTTGGAAGGTTTGGCCCCAGGTCATAGCAAAGGGTCACATTGATGAAGGAGAATAGAGGGGATAGCACATGCTAAGCTCCTGATGGGATTTTAGAGGTTGGGAGAGTCGGGGCGACTCACATGCAGAGATTTGATATGCGAAATCGTGAAATGAATTTTGAGTTAGGTGAGTGGTCATAGTCGTGGTCGCAATAAGGAAGGGGCTTAGACAGAGAATATTTAGCGCCTAGTTGGTAGAAGTTTAATGATGCTCAGGAGGGAAGCCGCAGGTCTCATATGACCTGCGCATTTGGAGAAATGACCTATGTAAGTGGATTTGGGGTCTAGCAGAGACCCAAAGAGTCGGTTTGACTCAGCTTCTTGATCGATCCTAGACCAGGAGTTCATGCAACCCTGAGAAGGGGGGACTGCATCACTTCATCCCTAAGCGCTAGCTAGGAGCCGATAGGGTTTAGGGTAGCGCCCCAAAAACATTTTTGGGAAATTTTTGTTATTTTAGTTGTTTTTCCTTATTTTTAGTGGTTTTCTAAATTAATCTTGAATTAAGAGATTATGGTTTTGGTATCTACAAAATACCTAAAATATTATATATACTATATTTTTAATGATGAAATTAATACAATGAAGAGTTGAGAGGTGTGGCACCAAAGAAGGTTGGTTTTCTCCTAGCTATGAATATTTTCTATTTGTGTACTATGTGTATGAGCCATTGATTAATTTATGTTTTTCTTAAGAATATGTATGTATTGATTTACTTCATAGATTTAAAACTTACACCTAATTCAAAATGGACCATTACATACACCCACCCTTCGGGAAACTTCATCAAGAAGTTGTGGGAAAAAAAAGTGAGGGGTGATCTCATTGTATGGTCTCTCCATCCTCCCAAGTAGTAGATCCTAGGCTATACTTTTCCAATTGGACCTTAACTTGGTCTACCAAATGGTTCCTGAGTTTTCAGAATCTATAGTCCAATATTCATAATGGCTAGACCAAAATGGTTCCCACGTCCGATACCTTCAATTACTTCCAATTTAGTTTGTGATATTATCATCAACATAATATCCCTCGAAACAAGACCATCATATGCCATCAAAGATTGGGAACATTGGAGAAAATGACCTTTGAACACTACATGATAAAGGTGTGGTTGAAGGTATGTCTAATTGCACCCTAGATTTTGATTTCTATGAATATTGCATATATGGTAAACATAATCAAGTAAGATTCCCATCTGGTGCTACAAGAGAAAAGGGGATCTTAGAGTTGATACACAATGATGTGTTTGGACCTATGTATGTTAGATCACTAGGTAAATCTATGTATTACATTTCATTCATAGATTATTTCTCAAGGAACAAATGGATTTATTTTCTTAGGAAAAAATATGAGGTCTTTGATACATTTAAAAATTTTATGTCTCTGGTAGAAAATTAGATAGAGAAGAAAATAAATTTACTAAATATGGATAATGGTAGAGAATTATGTGGGAATGAATTCAAAGAGATTTGTAATAAGTGTGATATAGGAAGGTAGAATACTACTGTATACACACCTCAACAATACAGGGTTGAAGAAATCATGAAATGACATTGATGGAAAAGGAAAGGAGCATGCTCAATTGTTCCAGGTTAGGATAAGATTTCTCAGCAACGGCAGTGGGTATTGCATGTTACCTGGTAAATAGATACCCTCATCAATGTTAGTGGACAAAAATATGCATGAGATATGCACTAGTAAGAAACCCTCTCTTGAACATCTTAGAGTGCTTGGCTGTGATGCTTATGTATTGTTGCAAAGGAAAATAGGAGTAATATGGATAATAAAGATTAAATGTGTATCGTTATTGGTTATAAATATGGTATGAAAGGTTATAAGATTCAAAAATGAAAAACTAAGAAGATTGTTTACATTCTGGATGTTGTTTTTAGAGAGGTTAAAGATGTTTCCAAACAAGAATTCCTACCAAGGGAAGAATAACTTGAGAAAATAGACTTTGATTTGGATGATCCAAAATCTCACTCAAAAGGAGAATATGAAATAGAAGAAGAAGAAGAACCTCATACCCCATTATTAAGGATATCACTGAGGGAAAGAGGCAACCAAAGAGGTATAGTTCACATGATTTTCATGCCAGTTTTGTTGTAACTTGTTATCACTCCAAGATTCACTCCTAGACTGCAAATGAGAGTAAGCTTGGTAACATATAAACATAAATGGATTAAAATAGTTTGAATAGGTGGATCAATAAGAGAAGAGTAAAAAGGAGGGCATCAGACTGTTGCAAATACATTCCATTGGGCATGGAGTCATAACATCCTACAGATCAAAGGCAATCAAGATGCCTACCAGAAAAAAGGCTTATGCAAAGATGGATACAAGAATAGAAGGTAAACAAAGAGAAGAATATACACATAACATAGATCATTTCTGTAATATATATTAAAGGGTGCTTGAACAATAATTTGTGATAAACAAGCAATTACCACAAATCCTTTGCAGCTCATGAATTCATTAACCAAAGGCATCTTTTGATCTTCAAAATATATAAATATTACACAATCAATATGACAAGATAAAATGATAACAAAGAGCACAAATTCTAATAAGAAACTCTCATGAATCTCTAATTTTAGAAATGTTAATTACAACAGGCCCTCATGCTTACAATTGAGCAAATAAATTGTTCCTCTAGCTCTCTCCTCTCTTGGATCATGAATCCAACCCCCTATCCTCAAAATATATCCTTCATTAAATAGAAAATAGCATCCAAATAACATTAGGAGGTTGAATCCCATCTCCTCCATTGGATTCTAAGCCTTGGAGATAGGTGGCAACAATCAAAGAGACAAAAATCCAACAAGCTGTTAATTTTCAGGAATTTGTTGGAAGTCATTAATAAATTGTTTCCACATCATGCATGAGGCCTTTGATGGAGATAAATCTTAGATGCAGGTGTCCCTTAACATATAACTAATCCTTGAGAATCCATTTGAATCCTTCTTGACAGGTGGCAACCTCCCAACAAGGCGAATATCAAAACCATGACCACTACAGAAAATTAGGTAGCGCCACTTATGTGTCTAATATCTCTCAAACCATACCACATTTTGAAAAACTAAGAGAGGTTTTTGTTATTTGGAATGTTATGAACAAACACCTCCTCTAGTATTCAAAAATACCTTCTCAATTTTTCATAATCCAAATTTCAAGTTAGTGACTCAAAACTAGTAAAATAACACTACACAATTCATTTTCTGCCAGAATTTAGGTAGTGAATTTAGGTAGCGCCCGCATGTGTGTCTGCGTGAAATTTGGTAGCGTAAATCCATGGGTGTTTTTGATTCTTGAAACCTTGTGAGAGTGTTTTCAATGATTTTTCTTGACACTTGGCACCTTAACCAATCTTTTGCTAACATAAATATTACTGATGATTATCCTAGAACTGTCATATGCAAGGGTCTGGACTAGTCAAGGTTCCTATTCATGTAGGTGTAAAGTTGCCTGCAAGAAATGTCCCAATACAAAAGAAGAGGACATGTCCCATGTTTCATATACTAGTGTGGCTGGAAATTTTATGTGTGCAATGGACTGTACTAGACATGACATTTGACATGTAGTAGGAGTTTTGAGCATGTATATGTAAAAAACAGGGAAGGAGCATTGGACAACAACAAACAAGGTTTTTAGGTATTTTCATGGAACTACTAGTTATGGATTGTGCTACCAAGGAAGACCATGATTGGATAAAGTGTTGGACATACATTGGTTTGTTTATGCATACTTGGATGGATATTTAGATCACATACGATTTACAAGTAGGTATGTGTTTAACCTATATGGAGGAAGAATCATTTGGATGAGAAAAACATACTCTCAATTACAAAAGATAAACACATGGAAACCACACATGCAAAAAAGGAAGCAGTATGGTTACAAATATTGTGTTCAGGTATTGGGTTGGTACAACAAGCAGTAAGACTTGATTGTGACACTCAGAGTGTAATATTCCTGAAAAAGAACCTAGATTATCATTCCAAGAAAAATCATATTGTTGTTTAGTATCATTTTTTGAGAGACATGGTTGAATACAAGAAGATGTTGCTGGAGAAGGTTGACACTTTGAAGAATATTGCAGATTCACTAACAAAGGTTGTGAGGACCGAGAATTTATTATGGTGTAGAGAAAAACTGGGTATTGTTTCCCTGGATTATTGACTATGAAATCATGTGACCCCCTATATGCAAATAACACAACAAGTGGAATAATGTTAGGTATGTGTTATATTATTTCCATGTTTGTGTGGGGGGGGTGCATCCGATTTGATGATCTCATCACTTGATGTTTCTAGCGTACGTGTGCACCAAGTGATTTTATGATGGGGGGTTGTAGGGGGGGCTAGGATTGGCCCCTTTTCTTAGATGAAGCCTTCATCCCTGAGCGCTAGCTAGGATCCTATAGGGTTTAGAGTAGCGCCCCAAAAACATTTTTGGGAAATTTTTGTTATTTTAGTGGTTTTTCGTTATTTTTAGTGGATTTCTAAATTAATATCAAATTAAGGGATTAGGGTTTTGGTAGATACAAAATACTTAAAATATTATATATATTGTAT
Organism: Picea mariana; assembly: GCA_032191745.1. NCBI lineage: Eukaryota > Viridiplantae > Streptophyta > Pinopsida > Pinales > Pinaceae > Picea > Picea mariana. The sequence goes on from JASDQU010947548.1 coordinate 24,640, forward strand.
TTTTAATGGTGAAATTAATACAATGAAGATTTGAGAGGTATGGCACCAAGGAAGGATGGTTTTCTCCCAGTTACAAATATTTTCTATTTGTGTACTATGTGTATGAGCCATTGATTAATTTATGATTTTATTAAGAATATGTATGCATTTCTTTAATTCATAGGTTTAAAACTTACACCTAATTCAAAATGGGGCATTACATACACCCACCCTTTGGGAAGCTTCATCACGAAGTTCTGGTAGAAAAAATTAAGGGATGATCTCATCGTATGATCTCTCCATCCTCCCAAGTAGTAGATCCTAGCCTATACTTGTCCAACTGGACCTTAACATGGTCCACCAAATGGTGCTAGAGCTGTCAGACCCTACAGTCCAATATTCATAATGGTTAGACTAAAATGGTTCCCACGTCCAATACATGCAATTACTTCTAATTTAGTTTGTGATATTTTTCAGCAACATAATGTCCCTGGAAAGAAGACCATGATATGGCATCAAATATTGGGACATATTGGAGAAAATGACCTTCGAACACTACACAATAAAGGTAGGGTTGAAGGTATGTCTAATTTCACCCTATATTTTGATGTATGTGAATATTGCATATATGGTAAACACAATCAAGTAAGATTCCCATCTAGTGCTACAAGAGAAAAGGGGATCTTAGAGTTGATACATAATGGTGTGTTTGGACCTATGCATGTTTGATCACTAGGCAAATCTATGTATTATTTTTCATTCATAGATGATTTCTCAAGGAACAAATGGATTTATCTTCTTGGGAAAAAATATGAGGTTTTTGATAAATTTAAAAATTTTAAGGCTCTGGTAGAAAATTATATAGAGAAGAAAATAAAGGTACTAAATATGGAAAATGGTGGAGAATTATGCGAGAATTAATTCAAAGAGTTTTGTAAAAAGTGCGGTATAGCAAGGTAGAATACTACTCTATACACACCTCAACATAACAAGGTTGAAGAAAGGATGAACATGACATTGATGGAAAAGGAAATGAGCATGCTCAATGGTGCCAGGTTAAGATAAGATTTCTCAGCAAAGGAAATGGGTACTGTATGTTACCTGGTAAATAGATCACCCTAGAAAAAACTATGCATGAGGTATGCACTAGTAAGAAACCCTCTCTTGAACATGTTAGATTGTTTGGTTGTGATTATTATGTACAATTCCAAAGAAAAATAGGAGTAATATGGATAATAAATATTAAAAGTGTATCTTTATTGTTTATAAATATGGTATGAAATTTTATAATCTTTGGAACCCAAAAACTGATCCAGGTGGATATCGGTGGCCACCCACCTTTTCCAACTAGCTCAAAACAGCTTTCTAGCAATTTTGGCAATTTACTATTTTTAGCAGGTTTTAACTTCCGAGGCCATTTTGAGGGCCCAAATGAAGTTTTTTCAAGATATAGGTTCTCAATGATAGAAAAAAGCATAATTGAGCACCCAAAATGAATCTCTTTGACGATACCTTTCCAACAAGATATCACACGCCTAAAATGGAGATTGTATGCAAAAGTTGTGATCCTGGGAAGTTGATGTACTCACTTACCCAAACAGGGCCCACATGACTTTTGGCGCTTCATCTCTTAGGGTTAGGTTTTTGGATGTCTAGGGTTTTTGGCATTCCTGTGTATTGTAAAAAGGCCTTCAAAGCCTCATTGTAATCATCTTCTTGCGAATGCGAGTAGCCGTCACATCTCTTCTAGGAGATAAGTTGTCACCATTCTAGCGAATCTGTCACTCTGTATTTTTACAGTCTCTGTACATTTCTTTGATTAATAGAAATCGTGTATTACTGTATATCTATATTTATGGTTTCATCTTTGATACATTTCTATTATATTATTGAATATCTGCAATATATCTGTGCATTTCTTTATTATATCTCCTCTCTCATTTCGTGCCGAAAATAATCCGGATCAAAAACGAAGAAGATTTTTTACATTCTGAATGTTGTTTTTAGAGAGGTCAAATATGTTCCCAAACAAGAATTGTTACAAGGGAAGAAGAACCTGAGAAAATAGACTTTGATTTGGATGATCCAAAATCTAACTCAAAAGGAGAATATGAATAAGAATAAGAAGAAGAACCTGATACCACAGTATTGAGGATATCACTAAGGGAAAGAGGAAACTAGAGAGGTATAGACCACCTGATTTTCATGCCAATTTTTTTGTATGTATTAATGATGATTATCCTAGAACTTTCATATGAAAGGGTGTGAAATAGCCAAGTTTCATATTCATGTAGGTGTAAAGTTTTA
>JASDQU010947549.1:6865-19489 GCA_032191745.1 Picea mariana
AAGTCTGCATAGGGAATTGACAAAAGGCCTTCTGAGAAAATTTGCATAAGGTGAGGAAAATATTTCTATAACAGGTGCCCCCTATTGTGTGAGGTTAGAGGAGTATCTATGATGGATGAAATACATTATAATACCCAGAAGTGGAGTAATGGGGACCCAACTAGAAGAACTAGTTTCTCATGAGAATATTGCAATCTGTACTGACTTTGCACACATGGCTGCGAATTTGAATTACACTGCAGATCCATGTGAAAATATACCAAACAAATGTTCATGGCCATGAGTAGGTAATACAAAGGTGGCTACATGCCAAAGGATGTCATAGTCACAAACAAGGCCTAGTAAAACCAGTCTCAAAATCAATATGAGGATATATGTATACAATGGAGTACAATCTAATCTCCCATGATCACTGAAGTCACATAGGTACTGGTCCAATGAAATATAGAAACATATCATGAAAGTTGTGACTATGAACTAATGTATTCAAGTCTTCTACACGATACACCAAAGGTGAAAGTATACATCGTGTGAATAAAGGAGTTGAGGTCGAACACAATAATAATTCATTTGATTACCAATCATTAAGGTATATCGTTAACAAACACGAGACAACCTACCGATAATCAAAGTAGGTATCAAGGCATCGAGTACATTCTTACGAGTGCGAATAAAGGTGTTGGGGTTGAACACTTGAAGAATCCATCGATCAGGAGACATTTATGTATTCCCAACTGTCGATGGCCGGAGAACCTACCACTAATGACTGCAAGCCTCTAGGTACTCATAGGAATCTAGGTCTCATATCCATAATAGATGGGATGAATTCAATGGAAGGAGACCTAATGAAAGGAGAGAATTGTGACATCCCTCATCATTCAACACGAGGTATAAAGCAGGAGCTTGATGATTTGGAGGAAATCAGACGAAGAACATGTTCATGAACCAATGACCTTGTGCATCTTTCGTGTGTACCAAATGCAAGCGATACATGAAAAAGATCCTCTGAATAGCATCCAATAAGGAAAATTGTTGACAAAGGAGAGGAAACCACCAATAAGGATAATGGCCTCCAAGACACTGCACGAATCCCAATGTGTGAATAGATTTCTTGCCGTCGAACACAAGGGAAACCACCCAGTCACCGACCAATGATGAAATTCGACTGTTGGGTTCAAGGTTACCTACCAATGAGTAAAGGAGGACTAGGGTGCACAATAGGACTACAACTTCATGTGATTCTGAGACACACTGAGTGTATGGCCGACATGAAAAGTCAAGAGTTATGAGGAATGGCCGACACAGGTTGATAAACATCCTTTGAAAAAGAGCATGAGACATATGGAAGACTCTGACATCATAGACTCAATGATGAAACTTTAATATGCAGGAGGCATCCATCAAACTCTCCATAGGAACTGGAAGAACAATCAGTTGGGGGAGTAAACTCTCTGTAACAATATCAGCTTCCTAAGGTCATGCTAAACCCAAAATTTTGATGACAAGTGGACTCAAAAAATTTGTGCTATGTTCAAAGGCGACATGAATGCTGCCAATATAAGATAATATTATTTTCCCGCCCATCTTTTTTTTTTTCATAGTCAAATGAATGTTATGATATAGAGGAGGAAATGAGTGTTGCAAGTAAGAAACTAGTTCCAACAGTGGAACATACCTATGCTCAATGCAAGGAGGTGCATGCGGGATATGGACACTCGGGGGAATGTTTCCTCTTGGGTATAGGGTGTCAAGATGCAAAGGATATAAACAAGGATCTGCTTAGCTGATGATACAAAATGATGAGGTGATAGGCTTATAATGCAAAAGAGAGAAATGACAATAGGCTCAATACTGCAAGCAAGAGAATGAGATGCAATTACAACTTAACTCCAAAGAATGTCTTTTTTCGTAAATTTATTCCCCTAGGCCCAAAAAAGTATAAAACAATACTCATGAGAACTCTTCTAGCCACTAGTGACTAGAGTATTCCTCTTTTGAAATTAGTCTACTTGGTCCAAAAAAGGGTTAAACTTACACCAAGTAGATGTCCTTTCAGATCCAATTAACGAGTGTGAAAGAGACAAGTTCACTCAGAAATATTTTAGCTTTTTGAGAGAGTTGAAAAAGAGATTAAACAAGACTCGGGGATGTTGTTCTAAGCAACATATGATGGGGGAGGCCAAGGATCCCTTGCAGGACTTCTATTGAAATTTAGTAACTCTCATATAGTTGAAACAATCTTGGGAAAACCCAAAGTTTTCCAAGTTGAGGAGGATAAAATACTTGTAGATGTTACCTTATCTACAATATATAGAAGAATGCCCCTTATATGAAAGGGTGTAGAAGAAGGAATTCGATGCTCTACAAGATCATTCCAATCAAAGGAAACCGCCCTAGGACTTGGAGAGAGCATAATCTAAGAGAGTGGAATGCTCCCTTGTGCAGAAGGTACATAACTAGAAATTCTAAGGACATGGTCGAAAGACTCATCACCCCCCAAAACAAGAGTGGGATTGACTGAAGATTGCATTGGCAATGTCACTTCCTTAGACTTATCACTCTCCAATAGAAGAGAGGGATCGACTGAAGATTGCATAGACATGACCACTTCTTCAACCATTGGTTGAATAGGATGTGAGACAACAAGGTCAAGAGATGCATCACCCCCAAAAGCAGGAGTGGTGTTGGTCGAAGATTGCATCAACACAACCACTAGTTGAATAGGATGCAAGACAGCATGGTCAAGAAATGCATCACCCCCCAAAAGAAGAGTGGGATCAGTCGAATATTGCGTCAACACGACCACTATATCAACCAAAGAAGGTTGGGAAACTAAAAATGACTCAGAACCTGAAGGGCCCCCAGGCAAGGACCACGCTTCTTGTACCACAACAGTAGCAGGGCACAAACAAGTAAGGTGAACTCCTTTGCAAAGCCTAAAAAGGAACTTGGGATTATGTCTTACATGTCTAGGATTCTCAATCATATAATTCCCCCATCATGACTTGCAATGGCTGGTGACGTGCTTCCAGCATGACTTGCAGAGGCTTGTAGAAAATCTCCAACATGACTTGTAGAGGTTGGTGATGAATGCCCAACATGACTAGCAAAGGTTGGTGACAAACCTTCAAAATGACTAGCAGAGGTTGATGATGAATCCCCAACATGACTAGCAAAGGTTGGTGACGAATCCCCAACATGACTAGCATAGGTTGGTGATGTATGTGCAGTGTGACTAGCAATGACTAGATTTGTTCCCCCAACATGACTTGCAGCGGTTGGTTGCTGGTCTTCAACATGAATAGCAGAGGTTGTTGACCAATCTCCAACATGACTAGCAAAGGTTGGTGATATAATGCTAGTATGACTTGCAGTGACTGGACTTGTGGTGGAGTTTAGTTGTGACATTTGAGACCAAGGTCCTAAGAAAGACTGGTTTTGAGAAATTGTAGGCCAGGAAGGATCCTAGTCTACACCATGTCCTTGCCTGTAAAGGTAGTATCCTCTGTTTAATTGATCCATAGAGGTTTGTACATGCACCATCACCGAAGTAGATGTCTGCAAAGAGAAAAAGACGTGATACTGGTTATTCAGGTGAGGATATACATTTCCCCCATACGAAGGGGTTCCGTGAAGCGGGTAACCCGTACCATAAAATTGATTCCATTCATACGAAATACCAGAGGACATATGGAGGCCCTCCATAGGAAGAGTGTTCATAGGGACTGGCGCAGCAGACGAAGGATACACAGATGGGGTTTAATAAGTGGAATAACCACCCATTTGAGCACTTGATTCTAAAAGGATGAAGCCAGGATTGGATTCGTAAGAAGGGAGATTCCAACCTCCCACAGTGAGAGTCGGTTGAAGGATATGACCCCTATCAAATGAAGATGTAGACAACGAAGCCATCGTGCCCCCGGATCCAAAACTAGGATTCATGTAAGCAAGCGATGGAGATGATGGAAAGGGTGAAGGCATGTTTGGCATATCAAGAGAAAAATGATTAGAGACCCAAGGCATTGGTTGAGTATCATAATTCTTCATACCACTATGAAATATGGATGGATTCTTCCCCATGAAATGGGCGAGTGTCATGGGGGAGGTAGCGCTAAATGGGGGAGTCAAAGGGTCTCCACTATCCATGATAATGAAAACTCACAAAGCAATACAAAATCCTAAGGTCAACTAATGATCAAAGAGCACACCAAAATAAAATAAACAAAAGGCCAATATGCACACAAACAGGATAAAGTGGCTGAAAGGGGCCTCCCTCCCTAAAGTAGGTATGCCTCACCCAAGAGGGGCCTGAGACTCCCCGTTAAAGATCAGAGGTATCATAATCAGTTATAAGGGCCCTTGTGGGCTTAACAACCAGTCGGTCATATCCCCCCAGAGAGGTAATCCTCCATAAAGGTTGTGTGATGTTCGACCCTTATCTGACCCAGGGTACTTGCAGAATAACCCCTGCAAGTAACCTATGTGGTACCTATGTCAAGCAACTAAGAAACCACGATATAAATGGTGTGCAGACGAATAGTTGTAAGTCAGGTCCACCGTATGGGTAGGGTAAAAAATCAAAAAACCTCGAAAGCACCACCTCTCACAGAGGTAAAGGTACTATCAAGATCCCCATATACGAATAGATCCCCATAAATATATCTGACGCTAAGAAGGTATTGGGGGGATATCCCCTCAACCAACCTCACGCGACCTCGTGCTTAAATCTAGTCTAAGTGGAGCGTCCCAATGTCACCAATTATACAATGGATTTCACCACTCCCTTAGTCAGACACATATGTTGATTTAATAACCTTGGAGAATTTTACTCATAAAATCCTATTCTAAGGCTCTAAATCCTAAGCTAATTTGTGCACCCTAGAAAATAAAATCGTTTCTAATCAATTTTAAATTATCAGCGTTTCTTTTAGTGTCCTTTATTACTCAAAAAAGGTGCGGTCGTGAAACTAATGATGTTGTGACTCAACAAGTAAAATAAATGAATATTAATAAAATGCAAAGTCCTAACTTCAATTCCCAATAAATGATAAGCTTTTCAAAATGCAATTTTCAATTTAATTATGCAATTCCAAATAAGATGCAATCTTTCTATCCATGTACTAAGATCAATTATAAGGACCCAAAAGATCAAATGCCAACAATGAAAAATGCTCAATATTTTTGTATTTTCAATATAAAAGAATGAAAATGCAAGGACTGGACAACAACTTGATATAAAGATTCTACTGTATGTAAACAGACACAAACCAAGTAGGATATCAAGAAGCAAACACCCAGCCCAAGATGCAAGGACAATCAAATGAAAAGGATGATGAGCAAGGTACTGCCCCGAAAATTCAACCAAAGAAAGGTTTCCTATCATTCCACAAACACTTAATAGTCATAACAAAGATCCAAGAAGACTCAACAACCATCAAAACTTACCCAGCAAACATCAAACCCAACAACCGAGCAAAAAAGGATGATGTACGCGATTGTTCAGGAGAAAAATGTGTATATATGCCTCTTGCAGAAGAAAATCACGCGTATGTACATGACTGTTAAGTAAAAACCCACGTATATGTGTTAAAACACTGCTAGGCTAAGGAGAAGGCTAAGAAACTCAGACTCAAAATGAATAGAGGCTGTCAAGCAATCAGATGACAAGAAACTCAATATAAATGAGAGCAATCAAAGGATAAAAACACTCCAAACCCTGAAAAGAAGATTCTATCCCCAGTATGGTCGTCAATTTTGTTACGAGGAAAATCTCTCTATGGCTAGGGGTAAACCACAACAGACGGAAATGACTGCAGAAATCAACTCTAATATCAGATATGTTGTATAAGAAAATATGCTAATGAGACAAGATAAAGAGCCTGCCTCGTCCAGACGTTCGATGAAGTCCACCATTGAGTCCTTGACTGAAAGCAATACACCTGCAACTTGTCCTTAACAACCAAGAAACACAAGCATATGGTGATAATATATAAATTTAGCACATTTAATAGCATAATCCATCAACATTCATAACAAATATGCCCATGGAATAAAAATTCAAATATTTGCAAGATATTAATTGGATGAGAAAAGAGTATTTATATTAAAATGTAATCAACAGAAGTGAATGAATTACAAAATTCTGTGTCAGCATGGCTTGAAACTGAGAAACTAAGTCCCTTCCAGTTGGGCCTCCACCACTTCAATCCTCCACCAAAGGCAAGCTCATATAAGAGAGACAATGAAGTTCTCAATCAAGTAGGAAAGAGATTGGGGGTTGAACAATGTGTTCAAACTTAAAAGGATAAAGGGATGCAGACTCAATATGAAGTGAATAATTTCTCCAGAGTAACTATGCTCTCAAAGTTGAATTCTTCTCCCCTTTTCCATAGCTCGGATGTGGCCCATTTATACCCTTCAAGTGGAACTGAAGGGCCAAGTCGGAACGTTTCTGGTATATGGAAGGTCAAGGATCATGGATCTCGTGATGTGACATGGAAACCTGACACCATTTTTTAATTCTGAGCAGAAAACCTGATGTACGTGGGCTGTAGTGGTGCAACCTGCGTATACGCATGTTGTACAATAGGTAGGGCGCGTATATGTGGAAAAATATTGTTTTTAGCTCTAGGATTGGCAAAAAGGGACTTCAAGTCTGCATAGGGAAATGGAAAAAGGCCTTCTGAGAAAATTTGCATAAGGTGAGGTAAATCTTGTTATGAGAAGGAAAACATTGTTCTCAAGACATTTTGGTAGGAGCTATACAGATTAGCTGGCACAGAGTTGATCAGTGTGTCACAGTTGGAGTCAAATGGTATGAAGCGTAGTGGACTTCTAGTTTGTATGTGGGCTCTAGGAACTCATTTGATTGGTTCTTTTCATTTTTTGGATGCCTCGAGAGGATATGTTGGGGCGCATTCTATATGGCTAGACAACTTTTCTTTACTGACATCCAAAATCGGGTATGATAATGGAATTTCGTACTTTGACTTCACTGAGGTACATTTACAGGATATGACGCTTGATAGTGGGAACGGTTTTTCCAAGTATCACAACGTATGGTTCCAGGAGTGGAGGATACATTTTAGACATGAGGTTCAGACAGTTATGATCGAAGTGACACAACATCAACATGGTTGTTTCTTCTTGAGACTAGCATGGGACCCTGGGATTTCATGGGTCGAAAGTTTGGTAGATGGTATAGATGGGAGATCCAGTTGTTACTTTCATAAGATTATTCATATGGAGCATTGGATTGGTTTCTTAGGTGGGATATTCTATGAGGGGTGGACTGAGAATTTACAATATATGTTTTTTCTATTGATCGGTGGTCTTCAGGAGGCCTCTTGTGTTAGTACATTGCAGGGCAGTATTGTGGGTAGCAGGTGCTCCACATTTTTTAGATTGGTTTGGGACCCGGGGATCACTCTCATTTTCTATTTATTTTAGCTTGTTGATCATAGGGTTTTGATGGCATTTCTTGAGGACAAGCAATTTTTGGTAAGGTAGGACTGTAATGTTCCCATTTTTGGATTTCCTCTCTCTATAGTTGGAGACAACCTTATGGGTTTATGTCAACCTGACCAAAAGGGTGATTTCATGTTACCAGTGAGATCAAGGGGTTTAGAGGAGTTATATGATTCTTTCATAAGTCTTCTTATCATCTTTCATCATCGATATCACACCTGTGTAATCAGATTTCAATTATGTTGCATTTCAGCCGCTTCTGTAATTTGGGAGTATTAATGAGCATTATTTAATGAATTGCACTAAGGTTATCATTTTAATAATTTATATAAGAGGGTTACCTTGGTGTAATATCTCCTTGGAACCCGAATGAATAGATCTAAATGGTGGAGAGGATAAAAAGTGACTTTCAGTGCGCAAAAATGATTTAAAGTTAAATAAATCACTTTTTGGAGTAAAAGGGTTAATAAATTAATAAAGTGATTCTACTAAAGTTAAATTAAAAATTCACTTGAGTGTAAAAGGGTAAAAGGGTCAGAAAAAGGGTGAATGAGGAAATAAAAGAATAATGAGGGTGCCCTCTCTCATTATGCATTTTTATTGTCTAAAAATGAAATTGAGAAAGCTCTTGTGGCTTTGGCTCTTGGGATGAAAAACCCTGGAGAGGAAGATTGGTTTTGGTGGTGAGACCATCCACCCTGGCTAGTTGTGGAGAGAATATCACTTAGATATTTTCATTGTGCTTCATTGTGGCAGCTAAGTTTCTTGTTTATGGCCGATTACTCATTTTGGTGGCAATGTTTCTCATATTTTTACTAAGTTTTATGGTATGCGTGTCAAGTTCTCTTGAGGCGGCCAAGTTCTTGCTGAGGAGGGATGAATCTTATTTAGTGGGATGAGATCTGGTTGTAGGAGGGATGAAATCTATTGTTGGACGAATTTCAGAGCTGCTAGGCCAAGTTCTTGCTGTAGGGAGGCCAATCCCTCTTGCTGGATGGATTCTGAAGATGTTGGGGCCGAGTTGTTGACTATGGGAGAAAAATCCATGGTTGTAGGAGTAGATTCCTCTACTTGGGCCAATTTCCACTTGATGTAGGAGATGTGAAGGACTATTTCACCTTATGGATGCACCCCATTTCCCTTGGAAAGGTCGAACTGATCCTTTGTGTTACCCAACTAATGTCCCAGGTCAGAAAGATAATAAAAATAAGATATTTTTTTTGTGTGTATTGGTTATTCTAATATCTTAGAAAGTTCTTCTTTATTTTCAAAATTGTTGTTATAAATTTCATACAAAATGAAAACGATGTTTGGAAAAAAACCATCACTTTTCCATTAAAAACACTAACCAACATAACAAAATTGCAGCACAACAGTAAGAAGGTTATAAACTGGGGTTGAGAGGTGCTACCAAGTGTTTTGACAAAACGTTTCACACCCAAAATAAGATACAACAAACAAAAAAGGTATTTTACTAGAGGTTTTGAGTGTCCATGCAAACTTTTTGACCAAATGTCCACTCCAACAAGCTGATTTAAAAATGGAAAAAATAGTAAGGGACGTTACACATTCTATGTGCATGTTGTTGAGGAGCCAGAGTCATTTTTTTCTTCATCTTATATATATGGGTCTGTATTTGGATTTGGTTTTCATGATCGTGGAAGTGGTGTCTCCCTTGGCTCCCTATTAAAGAGCAAGGTCTACATAATAGTCTTGATCGGATTTCCTCGCGTATTTGAAAACCCCAAACCCCAACCGAGCTCTAAGGGCTGGAAAATGACGTTGACTTCATGATTGCAAGGAACCTTGTATGCATATTCTTGTGGAGAACATTTTCTCTCCTCTCTCCCTCAACTAGGTCAAATTCCTTAGGGAGATGTTCGATTTGAATGCATTTCTCATATTTAGTTTCTTCAAATATTTAGTTTATAGAATTTTCAAGGTCATCAATGATTTTAATCTTCATTTCTTCAAGAATGCCACTTATAGTTTCCATAATTATTTTAATATTCATTTCTTCAAGAATGGTACTTATAGTTTCCATAATTATTTTAATATTCATTTCTTCAAGAATGGTACTTATAGTTTCCATACTAAATGTATGTGACTTCAACTTGTTGTCCCAAGGTTTCACTCTGATGCCAAATGGAACATAGAAGCTATTTTATGTGTGTAATAGACTGAGAATATAATAATAGTATTTAATAATTGATATGATATTTGATAATTCATTACAATCTAAAGCCCCATTATATATACCGAGGCAGAGTTACCTTTTCTATAACAGTAATTTCTTATATAATAAGACACATATTTTCATTATAATATCTTTTCATTAATTAATTATTATTTATATTATTTTATATATATTTATGTTCATAACATCTTAAATTGATTTGTAAGTATGGTAAACCAAATAATCAAAGTGTGTGAGACAATCTTGAACTTATGTTGAGAATATTACAGTAAATCAATAACAAATTTTAATGATCATAATGATTGTCACCAATGAAATCATACACCCAATTAGTATCATGGATTTTAAACTATTTTAGTGTTGCAATGTACCAAATGTGCCTCAAATATGATGTAAATTAAAGAGAGTACGACAAATCCAAAAGATCATGGCTACTTAGAAAACTTAACTAGATTCATACTCAATTGTTTGTGTTGGGAGAAAAAGTGAATTTGAACCATTATAAAACTTATTGAGATGTTCAAATTTCAAGAAAAGATAAATTGTTGTAGAATAGGGTTCAGAAAATTTTTAATGAGACAAATATATTCCATTTATACTACTTCACATATCATTTCTCAAAGTAGAAATATTTCTCATACAAAGTTTTTTTTTGGGGGGCAAAGTATGAGTATAAGAGCCGTAGTTTGTTGAAAATGTTACCCAAATTTTGATACCAATCATTAATACATCAATGTATCCAAGCATTCAGGCATAAATATGGTTATAAAACATTTTATAATAGATACTAACACTAAGACATTCCAATATATCTAGTAGTACAACAATAAATCACAAACCATAAAAAAAAAACAAAAATATTTTAACTTTAGTCTAAGCCATTTTAGGTTTATTCAAGTCAATTTATCATATTTAACCCATGATATTATCAAACAATGGAATTCTCAGGAATGATTATGCCCACAGTACTTAAAAACTAGCACTCAAAATGAACAATTTTGATCAAATGATATTTAGTGTATTAATCGTGAAAATGTTTATAATGTAGTGCTTGAGTAAGATTGACTCCTTTGATCACTTAGTAAATTTAAGCATGGGAAAAACCATGAAGAAGATTTAAGAAAATCCCTTGAATACTTATTCAACTAGAGCATTAAAAATTCTAAGTTTTGAATTGTTCAATATGTTGGATTACTGAGAGGGGGGTGAATAAGTAATAAGAAAATATACCAATTATTTATCTTTTAAACCACAATGTATATTATTTTACTTATTCAACCATGTTCATTTGTTCATCATCAATATGTTACTATATCATAAGCATTAACATCCATCAGTGCATAATAAACAATAACAAACACATCCACACAATGCATGATACACCAATATTTACGTGGAAACCCAATGCGGGAGAAAACCACATAATGATTTTCTTATATATCAAGAATTACATTCAAGGAAGCACCAACTTCCAATTCTCCAACTACAACTGGAAGGAGGCTTCGACCCACTAGTTTCTCAGGCTACAACCTGAGGGAAGCTCCAAATCCCCAATTCTCTCGCTACAACCATAAGGAGGCTTCAAGCCCCTATGTTCTCCAACTACAACCGAAAGGTGGCTACAACCACCTATCCTTGCCTCGTCCAACCGCCCTGAAATATAAGTGCCAAATGTAGAAACTGAATATGTCATTGTCACAACATGTTCTGTCAAATCTGTCACTGTGAGATATATTGTTGTAAACCTGTACCAATCTATGCCACTGACATGTAATAAACCTGTGCCACTGTCATGTAACCAACCTGTACATGTGCCTTGCCTGTACCAAAAAAACTAAATACACCAACAACATGTACCAATACTCTCCTCAATATATCATATCTGATAACATAGATCTCATACCCAAAATCACAAGAATATCACTCAAACCATGTGCCAACAATGCACATCAATCATGTTCATCAACCATGTACATCAATACTATACAAAGATAACCAACAACATGTACCAATCATGTATAAAAAACAAACCAAACTATGCCTCAGCAAGATGTATCAAGATCACCGTGTACTTCAAGTATGTATCTCATCCATGTACCCAATCATATACCTCTACCATATACCAATAACATACACCAAGATAACCAACAAGATACCTCTAGCAATGCACCACTCTCTTCATAAATCAAATACCATAAATCCTCACATCAACCATGTGCCACAACCTCATTGTTATACAACCTCTATTTGTACCAATAACTTCAACAACATACCTCAACCAAAAGCTCTCAAACATGAACCAATACTAAACTTCAGTAGAATTGCCTCAGATCAACTCTACAACAAGCCCTAAACTTCCAAGAGGGCATCCAACAAATTTACAAGGAAAACCATCAACCAGATTCATAGATTCAACACTACACATATGAAAACCATACATTTTTCTTCTTGTAGCGTTCTGCTGCCACGGTTTTTCTACCATGATTCTGCTGCCGTGATTTTTCTGCCACACTTTTCTTGGCACGATTTTTCTGCCGCACTTTTTCTGTTACACTTTTCCTACTGTGATTTTTCTACCGCACTTTTCCTGCCGTGATTTTCTTGTCGTGCTTTTTCTGCTGCACTTTTTCTCTATCAAAAATACCTTCCCAAATAACCTTTCACAAAATAGATATTCAATGATATTAAATAGGTGTTAATGGGATATCCTTTCTCTCTTATTTATACTTCCATGTAGCTTCCTCAAGGGGTTACCTTCTAACCAAATTAATCCACTTTCCTTCTTTTAGGGTTAGCCGATTTCTAACCACTTGTCCACTTAACTTAACCACTTTCCACAAATAGTAAGTTCTCCACTCCTAGTTGCGACTAACTTTATTATTTAATTAATTTCTTTTGCAACCACTTTGACTTATTCATAAATAGTAAACTCACTTCTTCTTGTTGCAACCACTTTATTA
>JASDQU010947552.1:9036-21927 GCA_032191745.1 Picea mariana
AAAGATGGAGAAGTTGGTGGGGTTTTAGGGGGTTCCTCACCACCTCCTTCTTTTTTATCTTCTGTATGAGATGGTCCACCTTGTTTACCTTTCTTTCGATCTTGATAGAGCTCCTCTACCATCGTTTTCATTCTCATGAAAGCTTTCAGAAATTCCCCTTCAGAAGGGATAGAAGAAGCTGCTTCTTCTCCTTTTGGTGAAGACATATTTCCTCTTCTTGATCCAATCTCTGGATCAAACTCTTCAAGTTCCCTTTCACCACGTTGAAGCTTGGATCTTGTTAGCATCAACTCACAAAGCAAATGGTTAACCTCACTCTGATACCAACTTGATCTGTATTTTAACTTGATCTAAAATTCAAGATCGTTTAACCATTGTTTGTATGTGAATTTTTAACTACTAATCACCTTTATAATGAAAAATTAAAGAACTTTCATCAAGCACATGAGCACATCAACATGTAAGCAAACCATCCATGAACAAGAATTGGTAACGGAGTTTACCAGACCCCTTGGCTACGTCTCCGAGCCACTTTCCATATAGGAAGGCTGATAGATTAAGTATTCAAATGATTACAAAGTGACTTCTGATTTCTGTCTGACATATATAGTAACAGCCTTCAACATTAGCTGCTAGATGAAATTCTAAGACTTTTAAGTATGAACATGAATACCTTTCTGTATATCTGAAAGATTCTATGAGCACTTTTTTGTCTAGATGCCTGAATGCAAAAATTGAAGCTGGATCTGGAATCCTTGCGAAAAACTGAGACTTTTGAGTATAAACTCGATATATTTTCGAACTGGACTCAGAATGCCCTTCTTGGCACAATTCCCAAAATTTGCCTCTGATCTGTATAGTCTGTATGGCCTCGGGATGCGTGCCAGTCCATAATCACCTCGATCTATGTGTAAAACCATCTCGATCTATGTGCAAATTCACCTCGAGCTACGTGGAAAACCACCTCAGTCCACATGAAAAACCACCTCGATCACTGTGAAAAACCATCTTGGTTTGCGTGCCAGTCTCTGCCTGCATCAAAACTCCTCCTCGGGATCCATGCCCATGGCTCATTTAAATAAGAAAACAATGGTATAAAGAGGTGCGATTTATGGGCCACGTGCCCTCCAAAATCTCCCAAATCTCGTCACTTTTTAAGTTTACTTCGCCACTTCTTGCCACGTCCCATGGTGGTGGCGGGTTGGTAGCTATGGTGGTTAGGGGGGCGGAAGTCCCGGGGTCAAACCCGCGGGATTCTCCTCCCACCGCATATGCTTTTGATATATCATATTGCTTAACATATGTTTGGTGTGTTTATTACATACCGTATGTTTTAACATTATGGTTGGTGCATCATATTACATATGGTATGATTTAACATTATGGTTGGCGCATCATATTACATATGGTATGTTTTAATATATGTTTTGGGTTTAACATATGGTTGGCGCATTATATGGTTGTTGACTTTGGATATATGGCATAGTTTTAATAGCATTTAAATACCAAGGGGGGGCCTTGTTGTTGGCAAGGTTGAGGGCTAAGCCCTTGACCAACCCCTTTTTTTTCAAACCATGGGGTCATGGTGGCCTTATTCTAAGGTCTTGGGTTCAATTCCCATAGCCCTAAATTACATTTGTTTTAACCATTTCTCACCATTTTAACCATCTTTGACAAAACTTCAACTGCTGATATCTTCGTCATCTGGAGGCCGTTTTTCTCGAAACGAATGTCACCGGAAATCTGTTGACGAGCTCTTCCACTTTGTAAACTTTACTTTTAATTTTGAATACTTTAACTCTATTGAATTTTAAGATGATCCACCTGGATCACAAAGTTCATTTGTATTTAAGTAAACAATAAAAAATTAAATCCACGGTACTTTCTGAGCTTCATGCTACACCCACAACTGGGCACTCCGGGTTTACCAAAACCTATGACAGGGTCAAACGTTCTTTTTTTATGGGATGGTATGAAACAAGACATTCGTAATTTTGTCGTTGAATGTGATGTGTGTCAATGCAACAAGGGTGAAATAGTCAAATCTCCAGGCACACTACAACCGCTTCCGATTCCACCTGCTATTTGGAGGGATATCTCTATGGATTTTATTACAGGCTTACCCAAATCGAGAAATAAATCAGTCATCATGGTGGTTGTTGATCGCCTTTCCAAGTATGCTCATTTCTATTCTCTTCAACGCCCATTTACAACATCCACGGTGGCTCAACTTTTCATGGATCAAGTCTTCAAGCTTGATGGCATGCCGCATTCTATTGTTTCTGATCGCGACCCAAATTTCACCAACAATTTTTGGCAAGAACTGTTCAAGCTACAAGGCACCCAATTGCATCTCAGCACAAACTATCATCCCCGGACTAATGGTCAAACGAAAGTTGTCAACAAGTGTTTGGAAACATATTTGAGGTGTTTTTCCTCAGAAAAGAAAAATCAGTGGGCTCAATGGTTACCCCTAGATGAATGGTGGTACAACACTTCATACCATACAACTACACACACGACTCCTTTTGAAGCTGTATATGGACAAAATCCACCTTCAGTTCTCTCATACTTACTTGGTGTCTCAAAGGTCAGGGCGGATGACCAAACACTTACAGTTCGAGAGGCTATTCTTCATACCCTCAAAGAGAATTTGGTCATGGCATAGAATCACATGAAGAAACAAGCAAATCAAGGTCGCTTTGAATGCCAATTTGCAGAAGGGGATCAGGTGTTTCTTCGACTGCAACCTTACAAGAAAAATTACCTCAAGGACGAGCATTGTCAGAAGCTAGTGCCCAAATTTTATGGTCCTTATACCATTCTCAAACGTGTGGGACAAGTGGCCTATCAGTTAGCTTTTCCCAGTCATTCTAAGATACATCCTCTTTTTCATGTTTCATACTTAAGGAAGGTGATTGGAACTAAGTGCCAAATTCAAACCAACCTTCCTGAGTTAGACAAAGAAGGATCCATTTGGCTACAACCAAAAGCAGTTTTGGACCAGCGTGAGCGTCCCCTACGTCATAGAACCATCAAGGAGGTGTTAGTCCAGTGGAAAGATATAACTCCAACAGATGCCACTTGGGAACCAGCTACCATTCTACAACAATTTCCACATCTCAAGCCTTGAGGACAAGGTTGTTTTTAATGGGGAGGACATGTTAGGGTCCTAACCCGCACATAGGTAGAAAATATATTCATATGTAATAAAGGTCAATATTAATAAGGCCTTGCCATAAAATAGAATAAGTCGAATGTAAGAAGACCTAATAGAAGCTTCCACTTCTAGAAGGATATTCCTCTAGATTCTTCTTTTGATAGACATATTTAGTATGAATAGGAGTCGAGGGTATGAGAAACCTAGCTTGGATATTATTGTAATAGATCTTTGCTCGACTGAAGGTTTCCCCCTCGAACAGGCCCGTGAACATTGCTCTTGGAATCAAAGTGTTATTTCTGTTGTTATTCTTATATCATTTCAGTGTTATTGAGGTGATTGTTCTGGTTATATTGTTGTTACTCTGCCATTTCTAGCATTTTATTTCTGTTCTTCATACTTTTTATATCTGGTATATTACAAAGACATTATGAGACCTAGTGCATACTCTGGTTTCCAGTGATACTAGGTCTTGCACCAAGTCACAAGTTATGTATTTTGAACTCTAAATTTTGAAAGTAATATCAATCTAACTTACAATAATAATAATAATAATAATAATAATAATAATAATAATAATAATAATAATAATAATAATAAAAGTTCTTTTTAGGTGGTATGAAAAACTTTTGAATATATAATTGTAATAATAATAAAAAAATGTTTTTTTAATGAGAATCTAAATGGATTCTATGTAATAATAATAATAGTTTTTTTTATGAGAATCTAAATGGATTTTATGTAGTAATAATAATAATAATAGTTACATGTATGATTTTTATTAACAATTATAGAAGAATTAAGAGAGATTGAAGATAAAGGATATATTTTTTTGGGATACCCTGATATCATAAATATATGTGAAAAAGAGTAAAAGAAAAAATATGTCTCCTTGTATTTTTGTATGTGTGAGAGAATTAGAGGGGAAAAAAAAATTACGAAGAGATATTAACATTTACATGAGGTTATTGTTAGAATTTTAGTGATGGTTAAGTGAACCATACTAAGTCTAACACATGATAATTCTTAGTTGTTTTAATTGTATTAAGAAAAACAAAGTTTTTTTACATAGTTTTTTTTTTTTGTAAATAAAAAAGAGCCTTGTATTAATTTGAACTATTATCTATACAATACCATATGTTAGCCACCTATTTTGCCACAAAAGGGAAACTAGAACAAGTGGCTTCTATTAGAGACTTAGAGTTTGACATGTCACCATGTGAATAAAACTGTATGAACAAAATAATTTGATTGCCATGACCAAACTGTATGAACAAGATGGAACTAATCACCATGACCATCTAGCTTGCGACAAGAGAAAAGAAAAAAAAATCCTGCGACGAGAGAAAACAAAAATCAGAAACCTAGAGGCTTTACTCCTCGGGCGAGGTCGGGCGACCATGGATGTACTTCTGGCCACACATTGGGCATCGAATCCACGTAGGAGTGTCCTCCAATGAATCAAACAAAATGTCCAATCTTTAGCCGAGGATGCACTATGAGTGCAGCTGATCATCTTGATTTTGCCTAATTTCAAAAATGAGTTGGAGGTTCTCCTCCGTGAGTCAATTTGCACATAGTAGAGGCGACTCCTCTTCCTTGTCCTCACCAATGTTCATCGTGTGATCCTCCACCTGCGTGCTTGGGGGAATTTCCTCCTCCACCATGAAGCTGCCATCGCCAAACATTGGATCGTGTGGATTGATTTTCATGGGGGGAAGAGGATTAGTGAGCAAAGGAGTTGGCTCTCTCGAAGGTGGCGTTTCCTCTTTAACTGGGCGATTTCCATGGCTGGAGTGAGGGGGTGACGATGGAGGCTTTGAATACCCCTAGCTATTATGCCTAGGGCCAAAGGTGTAAATTGAAATAAGAGACAATTGGGAGGAGGTAAGTCTATCACGCCTAGAGAGGGTGTTCTAATACAAAGAGCCTCTCCTGGACTTCCCCTGATCTAGATTATTTTTGGCACGAAACGAGAGCAGAGATATAATAAATAAATGCATAGAGATATCGTGAATATCCAATAATATAACATAAATGTGTCAGAGATGCATTTATAAACACATAGATATAGTAATACATGATTTCTATTAATGAAAGAAATGTACAGAGACTGTAAAAATACAGAGTGAAAGACTCGCTAGAATGGTGGCAGCTTATCTCTGAGAAGAGATGTGACAGATACTCACATTCGCAAGAAGATGATTAAAATGAGGCTCTGAAGGCCTTTTTACAATAAATAGGAATGCCAAAAACCATATACATCCAAAAACCTAACCCTAGGAGATGAAGCGCCAAAAGTCATGTGGGCCCCATTTGGGTAAGTTAGTACATCAACTTCCCGTGGTCATAACTTTTGCATACGATCTTTGTTTTAGGCACATGATAGCCCATTGGAAAGGTATTGTCGAGGAGATTCATTTTGGAGGAAATATCAAAGGAGATTCCATATTTCTCCCCGATTTCCCAAAACCTTCATTTAGGGCCTCAAAATGGCCCTGAAAGTTAAAAACTACTAAAAATAGTAAATTACCAAAATTGCGAGAAAACTGTTTTGGGCTAGTTGGAAAATGTGGGTGGACACCGATATCCACATGGATCATCCCCCTTTCTCTAGGCATGGTGGAGAGAATGCTGAGGATGGTTTTTGGTAAAGCGAAGGCGAAGGGCGGAGGGGTTGGCAAAAAGAGCCTGGGAGAGCCTGAAAGATCCGAAGCGCATGAGGAAATGTAAACGGAAATGCAGAGAATTCGCCCGTGAGATCCGAGGGATAGGAGTAGAATAAAATATGGATAAAGAGAGAATTCACCTGAGAGAGCTAGGGATATAGTGCGGTTTCATAGGGAAAAGGTGAGAATTCTCTCAGAAGAGCCAAGGAGCAGGAGCAAATGCAGAGGGGGAATGAATGAATTCATCAGGGCGATTTTCCTCTTAGTACAACTCGAATTGACGAATAAAATATCCATGAGAGTCGAGGTGATGGCTTCCCTAGGGATGGTACACCTAGTATGGCTTATGTAGGGGGGCCATTAATACTCCAAGGTTATCCAAGCGCATTACCATTACTCTCCGCTAGGTGCGGGTCATTCTGCCATAATGGGCAGAGGGCTAGCGGTCGGGGTTAATAACTCCCTTGGCCTCCCCATTTCCTCTTTCCTCTGACACTGTCCAGGTGGCACCTCATCCAAGGGAGGGAAGTCCTGTTGGGTCAACTCCATGCATTGGAGCCATAGAGGCAAACGCGGGGACTGCCTTGTGTCGATGAAAATGACCTGCTGAGTAGAGTCAACACTTGCATTGGATAATTTGTCTACCACCTTGTTTTCACTTCACCTTATGTGAGAGGTAGTGAGAGTTAGAGAGGGCCTGAGAAGAGATTTTAGACTGTTGAGGGGGCCTAGGAGACGCCAGTTGGGGGTGAGTTTTCCTATGTCTTTTCCATTTATGATTTTGGTATCTAGCTCGATGAAAACTCTGGAGTCTCCTTCTATGATTAGGCGAGTGAGATTGTGGTCAAGATCCATTTGGATTCCTTTGATGAGAAACCATATTTGTGATGAATTATTTGTGTCATACCACAGATTTTCTGCCATGAGAAACTGAATTTGTCCTATGATGTTCCTTATGACTGGTCCATATCCTGCATTTCTTGGATTTCCCTTAGAGGCACCATCAAAATTGACTTTGTGAAATCCGGACGGGGGGGAGCCAGGTAGAGGGGCTAGAAGCCATTGATTTTTGGGAAGACTGCAAGGGGATGGAGGAGAGGGTCAGGGAGAAGCCCCAAGAATTTAGTACAGAGATTTCACTTGGATTGGTGGGATAATATTCTTGGGTCCAAATGTGGAGCTGGAGGGTTTCTTGAAGATGCAATAGGATGGTGGTCCAGAGGTGAGGGGGAGGGTAGGCCTCGAAGTAGAAGATTTGCTTGTTTCTCTCTTTCCACAATTGCCAGACAATGAAGACTGGTAGGAGTTTCCAGGTTCTTTTAGTATAGGAACTTTATAGGAACCGGGCCCCCAATTTTTGATAGTGTTGATGATGTTTTTGTTCTCTCTTCTGGTTCTTCTCATGATTTGGGTGGCCTGTTTACATATTTCCTCACTGAATGGGCAGTTATTTAGGAGGTGCTCCATGGTTTCTTCCTGCTGGTGGAAAAGGTGGAACATTGAGGGGCCTATGAATCCCCATATCCTGAGATTGCCCCAAGTTAGGATTTTGTTCTAGTAAACTAGAAGACAGAAAAAAGTGGAGATTTTTGGCCAAAATATTGATTTCCATATTATTGCCCATATGTGATATTTTTGAATATTTTGGAATTTTTCCTACAAAATGTAGCCTTCTTTGAGTGTGAAGTTTCCATGTGGGGTATGACCCCATCTGAGAATGTCTGATTCTATGCTTATACAAATTCTCCTTTGATTTGTCATTTGTTTCCAATGCTGTAAGTCACAATCTGTTGCCATGTGGAGATCTTGGGAAGTTGTTCTCTAGCTGCACAAAGGAGGATTGTTGGAGGTGTTTGACTATAGTTATGCCACTTTAAGGGAGGTTAGATATTAGATGTGATTCTCATAAGATATTAGGTTGTCTTCAGTTTGTAGGGGTGGAAGTTACTTCCAAGAGTCCGTCCAGAATAGTGCACTTTGTCCATTGCAAATTTCCCAAAAGACATGTTCCTGTATTAGCGGGCGATTTTTCCAGGCCGCGTTCTAGATATTGGAGCCCTGAGTTTTGTCTTGCAGCCGTATAAGATGAGCCTAAGGTGTGTTCAGGGAATATTTATGTTTCCACAATTTTTCCCAAAGCTCAGTTGGATTTTTGAGCCAACACCACCATATCTTTGCTCCCATGGTGTTGTTTAATTTTCCTGGATCATGGAGACCCAGACCTCCTAGAGATTTAGGCTTACAAACTTTATCCCAAGTGACAAGAGCCCACTTTTTTTCAAGGTTATGATCATGCCATAGAAAATTTCTTTTCATATTTCTTATTTTTTTATGACTGATTGTGGGGCGGCTAGAGCTGAAAAGTGGTAGGCGGGAATAGCTTGTAGAACTGATTTTAAAAGAATGAACTTGGATGGGATATTGAGGGAACAAAAGGTCCATTTATTGAGGTGATTGGAGATTGAAAGGAGAAGAGAATCCCATGAAATGTTTCTGGCAGCCGAGTCAGAGAGAGGAATTCCTAGGTATTGAGAGGGCAGGGAGAAGATGGGTATATTCATCAGTTGTGAGATGTGATGTTGGATTGCCTCTGCCATATTGAAGAAGAAGAATTAAGATTTGGCCAGATTAAAGGTGGTTCTAAAGGCTTCACTGAAATCATTGATAATTGAACTTAGTTTGTTGGCTTCTTGCGCAGTGGTGGTCTTCAGAAACATCGTGTCATCAACAAATTGGCTATGTGAGGTTGTCAGTTGTAACCCATGAAAATGGAGGCCTTGCACTGAGCCATTTTGTATGGAATCCTTGATGTAGCGGCCCAAGACCTTAGCCATTATGATGAAAATAAAGGGGGAGAGTGGGTCACCTTTTCTTATACCTCTTGAGGGGGAGAAGGGTTGAGAGGGTACTCCATTGGAAATAATTGAGAAGATGACAGAGGAGATGAGGTTCATTATCCAGGAGATACAATATTTGTTGAATCCAAAAGCAGTTAGGAGGGATTTCATATACATCCAACTTAATTTGTCAAAAGCCTTTGAAATATCCATTTTTAGTAGCATACCTAGAGTACGGATGCTTTTGAGTGAGAATGATTTCGTGGACTAAGATGACACTGTCCATGATTTTCCTTCCTTCAACATACCTTGATTGATCCTTGGAGATGATGAAGGGGAGAATGGGATTGAGTCACAATGTAATGAATTTCGAGATGATTTTATAAACCACGTTGCATAGCGCTATTGGTCGGAAGTTCTTCGGACTAGTGACCCTCTCTTCCTTGGGAATTAGGGTGGGGAAGGTGGCGTTTAGCGCTGGGAGGAATTTACCCGAGCTACGTGATTCCTCAACCAGTTGCCATACCTCTTCCCTGAGCATTGGCCAACAATAGTGGAAGAAGTCTCTAGTGAAGCCATCTGGGCCTAGATATTTTACTTTGGGTAGATCCTGGATGGCTTGATCCACCTCTGCTTGCGTTATGGGTCTCATGAGAGCCACGTTCTGTTCTGAGGAGATGAGGGTCATAATGTTTTGAGTGAACCATTCGATTGCTGGAGTGCAATCCATAGGGGGTTTTGAGAGAATATCCTTGTAGAAGTATGTCAGCTCATTTTTTATTTCCTAGTGGGTTAGCAGGGTGTTTCCCTGATCATCTTCCAGCTTTGTAATGTGATTGATGAAGCATATATGGATCATGGAGCAATGGAAGAATGTGGAGTTTTTCTCCCCCTCTTTGAGCCATTGAACACGAGATTTATGTCTCCATAGGATTTCCTCTTGCTTGTATATTTCCTCAAGTTGCTTCTTGATGGTGTTCTCCTCTTGCTGCTGGGTGACCGTGTATCCTGTTTGTATGAATCGATCCTGAAGGTCTTCTAGTTTGTGTTCCAATGCTTTTCTTTCTTGAAAGATGTTCTCAAATAAATCTTTGTTCCATTGGCATACCTGTTGTTTGAAGTTTTTTATCCTTTGCTGGAAGAAGAAAATTTTGGTCCCCTGTTGGATCTCCACATTAGTCCACCAGGTGTGGGCTATCTCCTAGAAATTTGGGTGGGTAAACCAAAATTTCTCAAATCTAAAGGGTTTTGTTTTGGGAGTGGCTATCATGTCTATCAAAATCTGGACTGGCTAGTGATCCAAGCCCGCCTTTGGAAGAATTTTGGACTCTACCATTGGTCCTTTAAGCATGAGGGTTTTCGAGATTAACAAGTGGTCTAACCTGCAGGCTATTTGTTGATGTCTTGATCGTTTGTTTCTCCACATGTAGATACCATTGCCATTTTCTATGTCGACAAGGTTGAGTTGTTCTATTGTCTCCTGGAATTTTATGTTGTCTTGTTCTAGGCATTTCTTCCCTCCTCTTTTTTCCTCAAGCATGAGAATCATGTTGAAATATCCTCCAACTATCCATTGCTTGTGTTCTGCAAGAGAGCCCAGGTAAGACAAGCTTCTAAGGAAGAGGTCCTTGTCCTGGTAGTTTTGCGGGCCATAAGAATTGGTAATCATCCCATATTTTGCTGAGCCAATAGCTCGGTAATGAGCTGTTAGTGTGCTTGGTGTGGAGAGGGCTTGATCCAGGATTACTATGGTAGGGTTCCAGAGTATAGCTAGTCCCCCTTCCGCACCTTTTGAATCCGAATGGAAAATGTTGCAGTGTCACTAGCATCTTTTGAGTATGTCCTTGGCGATTTGTCCTGCGCAATTTGTTTCTTGAAACAAGATAATATCAGGGTCTTCATCTTTTACACAGTTTCATAAAATCCTCTGTTTGGATCTCCCATTTATGTCTCTTATGTACCAGGTTATGATCTTCATTATTAATAATTGG
Source organism: Picea mariana (assembly GCA_032191745.1). Lineage (NCBI taxonomy): Eukaryota > Viridiplantae > Streptophyta > Pinopsida > Pinales > Pinaceae > Picea > Picea mariana. Next base: position 19,694 of record JASDQU010947552.1, read on the forward strand.
GTGGGTGGGAAAAGGATCTCTTTGAGAGCCACTGGATCTGCCTCGAATTGATCATGTATTTCCCTGCCTCTCTTATTAGTTGCTGCGTTGATTTTTACCCTCTCCTTTTGTTTTCCTTAGGGTTCTTCCAGGGATCTAGGTTTGGATCTACGCCGATGTCGAGTCTACAGGTAGCCCCCGCAGTAGAGTCGAGAAAGACCTTATGAAACTTCCTGCGTTGATCTTCCAGTATTATTTGGAGGTCCTTCTTGTTAAGTGCTTTCTCTAGCTCATCTAGATCAATGTCAGCCAAGTCCTGCTCGACCATTTCCATTACAGTATCTTCTTCCCTTTCTAGGCCTTTCAAGGGATTAGAAGGTGCCTCGGATTCTGGGTTGCTGTTGTGTATTGGGTTTTCCTGTTGATGTTGTTTTTATTTGCTTTTGTTGTTTCCTCGTTCTGTTACTTGATGCGGGTTTTCAACCTCTTCTGCCTATGGAAGCTGATTGAGGGCTTCGAAAGAGTTGGTATTGGAGTTCCTTCGTCCATTGTTGTTATTGGGTTTTTTTTGTGCTTGTCTTCTATAGTTCTGAACCTATATGAACCCATCCTTTGGTTTCTCCTCAACTTTCGGTTTGGTGGGTTCATTAAGGGGGTAGTCTTTGAAGAGATGCCCATGCTCATGGCATTTCCAGCAATGGAAAAGGATGCATTCATAATCTATGGTTTGGGCCCATTCCTCATCTTGATATTCCAAGGTTACTAAACGAACTAAAGCTTTGGAGATATCATATAAACACATATTCTTTCATAAGAAGTGTATTTTATTTTTTTTGTGGCCTCTGAGGACTTGACATGTTTTCCAAGGGTATTGCTAATACCCATTAGAATTTCTTCTAACTAGAACTCTTGATGCAGAGAATATAGATGAATCCATACTGGGGCATAGGAAAAATCTTCATTTTTAGAGAAGAATTGGTTCATCCAGAAGAGAAAGTATAGACCTGTTGAGTTGTAGAAGTATGGTCCGCCTTCGATGATGCGGTCCTTGTCTTCCAGGTTATAGAAAATAAATGTGAAGAACCCTTTGGAGCTTAGCTGGAGCTCGTAATCTCCTTTCGGAGTCCACCAGGTCTTAATCCATCTCACAAGATCCTTTTCCGAGGGCTAAAGACCCATAAATTTTCTGATTAGAGCATGTTCTCCCATTAATTGTGTGTGCTCCTCTATTATGGTTGATTTTATGACATATCTTGGTGCTACCGAAGCTTGTGAGATGCATTTTCCAGGTAGCCAGACCCGAGCAACTTTTGGATCTGATGACTCAGCATCCATGCTTGTTCCTTTGCTTCCACCTGTCTCATCTTGCAGATATTGGTCCCGTAGGTGTGATGAAGGTTCAAAAGGCGACCAACGATCACAAGATTTTTCCGTTTCATTAGATGTTGTGTTACGATAGGAGGGGGTTCTCACCCCTCTGTTTGCCCTCATACTGTTGTGTCAGGGGGTATAGTAGAGCTGGATGTGTCAGGCGCGTGCAGAGAGGGCCTGCAGGTAACAGGATGAGAATCCGTTGTTTGCATAAAACCCTAAGCATTTCAGAGCCTCCAGATATTAACCAAAAGATCAATGGTCATTTTTTTAATAGTTGAATATTAAATAAAATGCTTTTTTTAATGTTAGACATTTAATAAATATAATATATATTTATTTTAATAAATGTAATATATATTTATTTTAACTTTGAATTTTCAAATCTTAAAACCTCTTGAATTTAAAAATAATATAGATTCATCTTAATTTTTAATTTTAATTTTAAAATCTTGAGTTTGAAAGTGATATCTATCTTAATTCCAAATCTTTGAAGTAATAGATCCCTTCTAATATTTAATAGATTTTAATTTAATACCTATCTAAAATTAATCTATGTTCCAAATCTTTGAAGTAATAGATCCCTTCTGATATTTAATAAATTTTAATTTAATACCTATCTATATTAGTTTCTAATTTACTTCTTCATAAATATATCTCTAACCAATAATTTACGTCTTCATAAATATATCTCTAAACAATATTATTGTTTGACTTTAATAACATTAAATATTTTTCTTGATATTGAATAAAATTTAAATTAGAACCCATTTAAAAACTATACCCCAATAAATAATAGTGTTTCATTTAATTAATAATTTTATAAAAAATGTTGTTTTGTAATTTGTTATTTTTTAACATATATCCACATATATATTTCATTT
>JASDQU010947555.1:0-21565 GCA_032191745.1 Picea mariana
TTCAATTCCACCAAGTTCTTCCATTCCATATGTGAACGATCTATAATAATTTGAAGATCCAGACCAGTGAGTTGTTCCCTTATAGCATCTCCCCCAGTAGCTATTTCTCTCTCTTGAAATGTTCCAGAACCCCGAGCAAAGAGGTAATGAGAACGAGCAGAGAGGTAATGAGGAAATCTATTCATAATCAACTCATGCTGTAACAAGCCATTTTATAGAGGAGGAAATTGCTGACGTCCTAACTACCATTCTCACATATGACAGTTCAACTATGTCTCTTCTCACGCTAAACTTGTGAGAATTTGATTTCATAACTTGGTCTTGGTCTTGCTTGCAGGGAGAAATATAATAACATGGTCTTCATTGCTCCAAGATTCAAAGAACGTCGTGTTACACATGCGCGCTTGTCTTGATTGGAAAATTCTGGCGAATTTATATCAAATTCTGAATCTGCTTAAAGAGAGACAAACCCTCTTATCATTTTTAATTATAATGGTAGCTGGCGCAGTTCCGCACCGTCATATACCTTAACCCATGCATATGTAAAACTGAATGAGAAGGTATCCGAGGTTTTTAAAAAGATTTTCTTAAAAAAGAAACATGTGTTCCACAAAGAGAAAGAGAATCAGAATGAGTGACTTTTAGGTCCAAACGCATAAGGAACCAAAACAAAACTATACCTATTCCTCTGCATTCCCATGTGATTGAACTTCGTCTTAATATGCGTGTTATTAGAGTATTAAACTGTGCATGTGAGAGACCATGAAATGAATGTGAGAGCCGCTTCTAATGAACACATATGAGATAAACATCATTTTAAAATGACACATGTGAAACCCGATAAACATTTTTTAAATGTTTAATTAAACATTGCACGTGTGAAACTCGAAAAATAAATTTCAGGCTAACTGATTTAATATAATTAGTAAACGTAGTTACAGAGAGAGGTGGCCGTGGCAAAGGAAGTGAGGAATGTAAAAGAATAAGGATCGCTTAGGTGGCAGGGAGCATCAACTCACGCATCCTTTATGTGCATGTGAACTAATTGCAAGAATAGTGAATGCCATTTGTAGTGGACATGTGAAAGTTCATGCAACTAGGTCAATATACCGAGTTATGGCCAATTTCGTTTTTCTTCAATTCCATGTAGCCTTTCAACATTAAAGAGCATTATATGAAAACATCCATGTGGGTTTTGGAATTGTGTGAGATTATTGGGCTATTATAACATATTACTATGTATTATAACATATTAGTATGTGTTGATGTAGGTTGATAACTTAAGGTAATTTACTATGTAGCTTTAAGAATAGCTTTTAGTATTCTTAGGATGTTATTTAGGGTAGGGACTTTTAGTATGGCTCATTGTTGTAATAGAGAATGTGTGATGTGCAAGTTAGTGGAATTTAGATTTAAGATAAAAATTTATGAGAAAGGGATAGTAGGTGTTTAGTAAGAGTTACATAAATGATTTTATAGTGAATTAATTGGAATTAGATGAAATTGGAAAACCTTTGGAGACACAAGAGAGGAATAGGTAGATAATATGAACATATGAACTGTAATGCAAATTCAAACTTTGAAGAAGTTGGAGAAAAAATGATGCAATCTAATGAAGCATGAAATCAAGCAATGGAGGAAATGTGGAATCTTTGTTCATTAAATCTAGAATAAGCTGAGGAGCGCCTTCATACATCCATAGCATCATCTGCTTGCATACACTTGCACACATAAAAGTGTAGGTGGAGGGTGGTGGCATCAAACATGAGGACACCACCCAATTAAAATGAATATAAATGTAAATACATATTTATTAAAAATCAATTTTTGAGTTTTGAATTTAAAAAAAAAAATAGGTATTTAGTTCCATCACTTTTATATAGATGAATAAAAACAAATGAAATATAAATGAGTAATTTTTATCTTTTATTTTTATTTTTTTTTAATAATTTTTTTTGAAACTTTTTATTATAATTATAAGTTTAGATAAACTAATATGCAAAAATAAATTTACTTTAATATACAATCAAATTATGCTAAATTTAAATAGAATCATATACAAAAAGTTTTACTTTAATATACTAAGAGATTATGCTAATGTAAATGAAGTGCAAACCATTATTACAAAGAAACCCTAGAAAATTATATGAATATGAGTTTAAACATAAACTTGTATTAGACATGAAATGTAGAGGAGCGACTATGGCTTGCCCTAGCCGTAGCCCACAACATACTTTGTCGTGGACTGTAGTTTCTTCGAGTGGTTTGTGTGGAGTTTGCTAGTGATAACAGGTTCTTCAGATCTGAGTTTTTTGTTTGTTGGTTTTGTGAGTCTCATTTCTAAACCACGTTGTGTTTCATTTAGGACAAGAGTGATGGTGTGGGGTTCTATGGCTAGGCAAAACCTAGTCGTCGCACTTTTTCCTGAGATCTTGGTGTCAATCCCTTGGTGGCCTTGCATGGAATTTTTCATGGGATCCTTCTCCTCTCCTTCCTCCTAGTCGGTAGCGGTTCATTGTGTGGCTCTCTTGGTGGCTATTTTCTTCAGATGTTTTGCAGGTTGATCATATCTCGCTATTTTCTTCGGATGTTTTGTAGGTTGATCATAGCTCTATCAATTTTGGTTTCAGTGGTGGAATGTTTTGGGGGAGAGGCCATGGAAATCCATGGTGTCTCTTGCTCTCTCTCTCTGGCTCGTTTGTCCTTCTGTTGGTGTTTTGATCGACCAAGCTGCCATTGCTTTTGATGCTAGTGTTTTCTTCTGGGGAAGACTCTCCTCTGCAACCTTTCTCTCCTTTTGTTTTTTCCCCTTTCTGGCACCGATTCTTTCAGGGTTTAATCTATACTTAAAGCCTAGTCTTGCTAGTGCTTGGGATAGATGATAGCTAGACTAAATGCATGACTTCTCAAGGATTCTTGAGAATGTAAAATTTCTCTATATAAATTAAATTTAGGCTTTTTCCTTGGAAAAAAAAAAAAAAAAAACTTGCATTATTCTTAAAATGTACATCTATACTACTTTTTTTTATTTTTTTATCTATCTATAATATTAGAATTCCAAATAACAAAATTAATTGTTTCCAAGCATGGCAACTAGTCATAAAACCTTCTTTTAATTTCAAAGAAATTCTGAATGGTCTTTCACTTGTGAACAAATAAGTTGTCATCTATATAAGAATGTACTACCATACCTCTTAACCAGTTGTTAAATTTGATCAATATTTATTCTGTTTTTATATATTTGATCATCAAATATTGACAATTTCTAAATTTACAAGAGGGGAAAGTAAAAAAAAAATCAATATACATTTATTTATATAACATATTTACGAGTCCAACTCCATTGTCCAAGATAACTACCAAGATCGCCCCCCACATAAGTCTTTGAACATGCAACGTGATGGAAAAATCCCATGTGAATCGTGCTTCCTGGTATTAGCATTATGCAATCCCTAGTTCCAACTTAGACATAAGTAATAATTTTAGAAATTAAAATGTTGTTTGTTGTGTAAAGTATGCATAGCACATGTTATAAATTATATAGGAGAGGTTGCATGCATAGCACAGAGACAAGGTCCATAAATGTTTGTGATGAAAGGCTCATATTACAACCCACTATGATGGAGATGTGCAATTCCTTCAATATCATGTTAATAAAAATAATCCACTATGATGAAGATGTGCAATTCCTTCAATATCATGTTAATAAAAATAATTATATATCAACTCTATATATAGAAAAAAAGAGATATAATTGAAGGAGATATAGTTGAAATATTATATATCAACTCTAATATATATCAACTATATATAGGAGGAGATATAGTTGAGATATTATATATCAACTTCATTAATGGCGTCGACAATATTTAGCTGCTCCATAGTTTCTGAGCCGCCCATGGTAGCGATAACAACGTCAATGCCCTTCATTGTATTTACCAAGTTACCGCTGATCGAATTGTGAGGAGGTGACCACCTTATCCATTCAATGTTTGAAAATATTATCACTTAAAAGATTATCACTGCCACATAGTTTCATTTTTGACTGATTGAAGGATTGAAGTAACAACAAAGTACATCCAATTTTTTTTGTTTTTTTGTTTTTAATCTGAGTTCAAAGAATTTCAAAGGGGCAATGAATCATTAATGTTTTGAAATGATGAAAAGCTAAATATGATTTAGATATAGCCAATGGACAATTGCATCCGTATATATATCTATGTAATCTTGATTTTGAATATGAGATGAAATAGATAGAGTATTTTGTTTTGCTGTAACATAGTAATTTGTTTTTTATGTAGCATACTTACTTTGTTTTTTGTATCACTTTAAAAACTTTATTTAATTTTTTATTCTTATGTTGTGGAGTGTTTTGTTGTAGCATGCTATTTAGATTTAATACAAAAGTATTGGGTTGATTTACTCTTGCACAGAATGATTCATTGAAGCTATTTCCCTGCTATAATTTGAGTTTAAGTTTGCTGCTGTAATTCTCATGTTTTACTGTAACTCTTTTTCTATGTCACACGGGGACCTGTCCCCCCCAAAAAACCAGCGTACGTCGTCCCCACTTTTCGGGGACTGGAGGACCCTTAGGAAACTTACCCAAATTGCCGGGGACTCCATTGGGGACTCGGGGAATTGTTGGCCATCCCCAAGACATTCCAGACAGATTTCAAGGACGTTCCAAAGAGCATGTTCTGGGAAAGAATTTTTTGGGCATATTTTGGGGATATTCCGAACATATATCTTGAGTCTTGACAATCATGGAAATTGATGATTGGACAATAAGATCATTTTTCTCATCTATTATTTTTGTATCTCATTGAATCTAAATTTGTAAAACAAAACTTCCATGTCAAAAAAATGAGAAATGCAACATTTCAAAGGGTTGATATTGCTCTTTTTTTTCTTATTTTTCTGGTCATCTTAGCTTTACAAGTAGACAGGTTTCCAGTGATCATTCAATTATAGTGCTTCCACCATCTCAACCTCAAGCATTGTGAAAACAATCAGATAGTAGTGACTTCTATTGGTACTAAATGTTTGAATAAATTCCTATTCAATCACCTTCTTAATATGAAATATAAATCTAATCTCTTTACATAACCAAAGTGTTTTATAGTGTTTTTCAACACAACCAATAATGAAATGACACTCAACCCTTTTTTAAATTGTTTAATCTTTTTCAGAATTGAAAAGTGTAAGGGCTATACTGTATAGTATAGCTTGTTATGCTTACAAGCTTGAAGCAACTACAAATGTTTATGGTGAATTTTATTTTTTTAATATATATATATATATATATATATATATATATATATAATTTCTGTCCCAACACTTTGTCCCCTTAAAAATTTGGGGGGTGCGCTCTAGCCGTCCCCTGTCCCTCTCGTTCCTGGTCCCAAAAACCAAACCAATTCAATATAGCACTTTTTGCGCTTATTATTTTGAATATGCAGAACATATCTATTTTATTTCTATTAAAACAAAGTATGGATTTTAGTTAATAATGCAGAGGTGGTTTAGTTGAGATATTATATATCAACTTATATATATATATATATATGAATAAAAACAAATGAAATATAAATGGATAATTTTTTTTTTTAACTTTTTATTATAATTATAAGTTTAGATGAACTGCAAAAATAAATTTACTTTAATATACCATCAACCATCAAATTATGCTAAATTTAAATAAAATAATATACAAAAAGTTTTACTTTAATATACTAAGAGATTATGCTAATGTAAATGAATTGAAAACCATTACTACAAATAAACCATAAAAAATTATATGAATATGAGTTTAAAAATAAACTTGTATTAGACATGAAATGTAGGGGAGCGACTATGGCTTTCCCTAGCTATAGCCCGCAACATACTTTGTCGTGGATTGTAGTTTCTTCGAGTGGTTTGTGTGGAGTTTGTTGGTGATAACAAGTCCGTCGAATCTGAGTTTTTTGTTTGTTGGTTTTGTGAGTCTTATTTATGAACTACATTGTGTTTCATTTAGTACAAGAGTGATGGTGTGGGGCTCTGCGGTTAGGGAAACTCTAGTCGTCGCACTTTTTTCCTAAGATCTTGGTGTTGATCCCTTGGTGGCCTTGCATGGACTTTCTCATGGGATCCTTTTCCTCTCCTTCCTCCTAGTTGGTCGTGGTTCATTACGTGGCTCTCCTGGTGGCTATTTTCTTCGGATGTTTTGCAGGTTGATCATATCTCTATCAATTTTGCTGTCAGTGGTGGGGTGTTTTGGGGAAGAGGCCATGGAAATCCATGGTGTCTCCTGGTCTCTCTTTCTGACTCGTCCGTACTTCTATTGGTGTTTTGATCGACCTTCCATTTCTTTTAATGCTGGTGTTTTCTTCCGAGGCAGACTCTCCTTTGTAACCTTTGTATCCTTTTGTTTTTTCCCCTTTTTGGCACTGATTCTTTCAAGGTTTAATGTATACTCAGAGCCTAGTCTTGCTAGTGCTTGGGATAGAGGATAGCTAGACTAAATGCATGATTTCTCATGGATTCTTCAGAATGTAAATTTTCTCGATATAAATTAAATTTAAGTTTTTTCCTTGAAAAAGAAAAACATAAATATGCATTATTCTTATAATGTACATCTATACTACTTTTTTTTTTTTTATCTGTCTATAATATTAGAATTCCAAGTAACACAATTAGTTGTTTCCAAACATGGCAACTAGTCATAAAACCTTCTTTTAATTTCATAAAACCTTCTTTTAATTTCAAATAAATTGTGAATGGTCTTTCACTTGTGAACAAATAAGTTGTCATCTCTATAAGAATGTACTACCATGCCTCTTAACAAGTAGTTAAGTTTTATCAATATTTATTTTGTTTTTTTATATTTGATCATCAAATATTGACAATTTCTAAATTTACAAGTCATTAATCAGATCACTTAATTTTTTTAAACTGCTAATTTAATTTTTGAAACTATTAATTTGAGGAGAAAGTAAAAAAAAATTCAATATCCATTTATTTATATAACATATTTATGAGTCCAACTCCATTGTCCAAGATAACTACCAGGATTTGCGGCCCCCTCATGAGTCTTTGAACATGGAGCGTGATGGAAAAATCCCATGTGAATCATGAGGTTGCATGCATAGTACAGAGATAAGGTCTATAAATGTTTGTGATGAAAGGTTCATACGACAACTCAGTATGATGGAGATGTGCAATTCCTTCAATATTATGTTAATAACAATAATTATATATCAACTCTCTATATATAGAGAAAAAGATATAATTGAAAATAAAAAAAATATGATTTCATTAATATGTGCTTTCTACTTCCTAGAATAAGGGAGATGTATAATTCCTTCAATGCTTAATATTATGGAGTTCACACATGAAACATTTAAAAAAAATATTAATAAGAAAAAAAAATCAACCTAGACACACACACACACACACACACACACACACATATATATATATATATATAACAATTGAAAGTTGACACCTCACATTTAAAAAGATATTTTAACATCCACCTTATGTAAAATAATTTTATATGAACATTTACCTTTTAGAAAAATAATTTTATATAAACTTTAAAGAGAGAGAAATTGAAAGTAAAAAAATTCTAATGGTTAAAACATTTTGTGTGTGTATGATGTCATGTCTTGGTTAAATCATTGGGGAATACAAGAAGTTATTGTGAAAAATATCCATGATATTAAAAATATTGTTCAAGCTAAACTTAAGGAGAATATATGATGATAAAAAGAAAATTATTATATTATAAGGAGGTGGTTAACCCTAATCTTGAAGATCAAAAGTATCTCTGTTTTGACTAGCCTTAAAATAAGAATCCTTATTGCTAACAGATCCAAACATTTCTTCAAGTTTTTTACTATAATAAAATTTGCATCTAGAAAGATTTGATGGATCTACCTCGTTAGTATTATATTGCAATTGTAGTGAATATTATCATGCTTTTATTGTTTGAATTTTTGAATATTGTCATTTTATGAGGATGAAAATTGTCTTCATTTGGTTGAATCCTACTCCAAAATTTAGAAAACATCTTTCAAATTTATTTCCTCAATATCTTTGGTTTTCACATATTAAATATCTTCCCACTAATATTTTTAAATGTCTTTCTCATAATAAGAATAAACATGAATGCCTTTCACAAATTCTATTTTATTTCATTTTATAGAAAATTCATAATTGCTATTTAAACTTTTCAATGAAAAACATACATACATTTTAGAAATCAGAATTTAAACAACAATTCATCAAAATCTAAACAACAATTTTTTTTTCTTGTATTCATGATAAAAGTTTAAACAACACATAATTTAAACTAGTCATATTTGACATATAGAAATGCCCCTCAAATTTATACCTTAATCTCAACGTCATATGATGATAATTCTCCATATGATGATCATTCTCCATAAGAAGAGAGGATTCATAGATTGTAAGTGTTTTTTAATTGTTTTAGAGAGTCTAACCCTATACCAATCTCTAATATGAAATATGCATATCCCAAGTTTATTTTATACAAAATTAAGTATTTCTATAAGTATTCCTTGTGTTAAATAAAATTCAAAATATTTCATATAAATTAAATTGATCTTTAGTAAAAAAAACAAAAATGTTATAAAAATGATATGCTCTCATACAATCAATTCTAATCTTATGCGTTTTGCACTCTGGTAAAATAAAAATAAAAACTAAAAACAAATAGAAAAAAAACATGAGACCAACATAAAAATCTTATACAAATGATATTGTTTCATACACTCAATTCTAATCTATGCGTTGTGCACTCTGGTACAATCTAAAAAAAATATAAAAATACATGAGACCAATATTCCACATAAGGGACAGCTTGAAATATGCTCTTCATTAACTACTATCAACATTTATATAAAAAATGAGTAGCGGATATCAACATTTATACAATAAAGAGATGAGAGAGAACTCTTCTCTTCCAAAACTTAGTTGACTTCAAACCGCCAAAGCTGGTACCTACTTGGAGAAATGGTTGCAATGGATAGGAAGCGATTTCAAGGCGTCTAGATAGGATTTTGATCTCAGATGATCTATTAAATGAAATCAACATCTACAGGTCTTGGGTTGAGTACCCGTTCTTCTCCGACGATGCACCAATTTTTTTACAATTGGATTTACCGCCGGACTATAAGCTCTATCCCTTTAAGTTTAATGTTCACTGGCTCGATGAAAAAGATTTTGAAAATCTTGTCATTAAGGTGTGTAAAGATCCTGGTTTTCTTTCCAAAGGGAGCACTCAAAGATGAATGGTATGGAAATTACAAGTTTTAAAAAGACATACAAAATGTTGGTATACAGAGAAGGTGAAACGAAACAAAGCAAAGATGATAGCGATGGAAGCAGATATTAAAGAGCTCATTAAACTTCTGGCTGGAGATCCATCTAACCACGGAGCAGAGTCATCTCTTCGGCAGGAGCTGGAAAGAAATAAAATTTTAAGACAAGAGGAAGATCAGTGGCGGTTACGTAGTAGGGCACTTTGGTTGGCCAGTGGAGACAACAACACTAAATATTTCCATAATTTCTCCAATCATAACAAAGTCAGAAAACATATAAGGGAGATCAAAGGAGACAACGACGATCTTGTCAATGATAGTGATTCATTAAAAAAAGAAGCAGTTCTCCATTTTAAAAATTTCTATAGAGCATCGACTTGCCCGAACTTAGAGGATCAATGTAAGCTGATAGACCACTATCCTCAGATGGTCGATGATAAAGAGTCAAGTTTATTATTCAGACCAGTTACTATGGAGGAGCTGAATTCAATTATCTTTCTCTTCAAGAAGGAAAAGAGCTCGGGTCTGGTTGGGTGGACAACCGAGTTCTTCATCTACTTTTTTGATCTAGTAGGGCATGATCTCTTAGCTATGGTTGAAGAATCGAGAAGATTAGGCTCTATTGTGGGAGGCCTAAATTCCACTTTTCTGACTTTGATTCCTAAGGTGAATAAACCTTCAACCTTTGACGATTATCGCCCTATTTCACTGTGCAACTTATGCTATAAGGTTATATAAAAAATTATCACCAACCGGATTAAAAACTTCCTCTCTAGGTCAATATCCAGTGAGCAGATGGGGTTTCTAAAACGTAGGCCTATCCAAGATGCTATTGGAATAGCCCACAAAAGTATTCATAATATTAAAAAAAAAAATGAAAGCCCTCGTTCTAAAGTTGGATTTAAGAAAAGCTTACGATTGTGTTTACTGGGAGTTTCTTAGATTGATCCTTCTTAAAATAGGTTTGGGGATCCAAATGAATAAATGGATAATGTCTTGCGTTACATCCTCTTCCTTCGTTGTTCTCGTCAATGGGGAGGCTACAGGTTTTTTCAGAAGCAGAAGGGGTGTTAGGCAATGATATCCATTATCCCCCCTTCTTTTCATCGTAGTGGTGGAAGGTCTCAACAGATTGCTGAAGCATAGTTTGGAGGAAGGACTTATTACAAAGATTATGATTTCTAGATTGACAAAAATCCTTCACCTCTTATTTGTGGACGATGTCCTCATTTTGTCCAAGGCAAGTCTGTTAGAATGGAGAGTGATCGACAGTCTTATCAACCATTTTTGCAAAGCCTCGGGTTTCTCGGTGAACCTTAATAAATCCACAGTGCATTTCGAAGGCCTTTAGGATTTAGAACTGAAAATTTTTAAAACTCTCCTGCCTTACACCTTTAGTGATCTCTCACTTGGGTTCTGATACCTGGATTATTTTTTGAAGACTGGAACCCAACGCACAACTGACTGGGAATGGTTGATTTCAAAAGTCTCTAATAAAATTGGGTCATGGTGCAATAGGTTTTTGTCTCTTGGAGGGTGATATATATTGGTGAAAACAGTTTTGGAAGGTCAAACTGTTTACTAGATGTCATTGGAAGCTTTGCCACGCTCAGTTTTAAATAGAATTAGAAAACTGATGTTCCATTTTCTATGGAATAGTCAGTTGGACAACCACCAGTACCACCTCTATAGCTGGGAGGTCCTCTCTAGACCTAAAAAGAATGGGGAGTGGGGCTTTCGTAACCTCACTCATTTCAATTTGGCTCTGAATGCTATTACAATGTGGAGGGTTTTAACTTAGGCTAGTATTTGGCAATAGGTCCTTAAATACAAATATTTACACAACGCCACACTAGTCAACTGGAATAGAAGACGTCACAATTTAGCAACTCATCTTCGAGGATCTGGTCGAGTCTCATTCGCGTGCTCCCTTTTATCAACCATTGGCTTCGCTGGTGCCCTGGAGCAAGTCATCTAATTTGTGTTGGGCACGACAGGATCCTTGGCATTGGAGACTACTCCTTTCTCAATGAAGAGATCATAACACTACTAAATCAAAAGAAGGTCTCTATGCTTGCTCAAGCATCGTTGGTGAGAGATCCTTTTACCTTCGCTGAGGTGTGGCAGAGTAACACGGATTTGGAGCTGGAAGGTGAACATGCTGCTGAGTGGGATGACTACACGGTGGCAGTGAGTGGTGTGGGGATTACCCTCAATGAATATTCAAAGGACCATTTGATCTGGACTAGTGGCGACGCGTCCGGAAGGATGACTGTCAAGAATTTTTATAATTCCTTTCTAACAACTCACGATTTACCGAGATGGAGTGGCTGGAAGGTTAATTTCTGGAAATGGTGATTGCAATTCAAAATCATTTTATTTTTTTGGCTGGCCTCTGAAAACAGGTTCTTATCATGGGACCTCTTGCGGTAAAAAGGGTGGGTGGGACCGGGCATATGCATTTTATGCAGAGAATCCTCTGAAGATATCACTCATTTGCTCATTCATTGCACCTTTACAAAGTCTCTCTGGGCTATATGCTCGCATTTCCTTAATTTAAATTGTTCCTGGCGTGGCCATAATCTTAATGAGTGTATGGGTTCGTGGCTATTAAACAAGTCTGCATCAAAAGAGCTCCCAGTTTTATTGAGCTCGTACATTTGGAACGAATGCAATAAAACACTCTTTGAAGGGAAGGCCCCCTTGGCTTGGACTGTTGTATACAAGACTTTAGGCACGCTCTCTAATCTTCCCACAGTCTTAAAGCCACAGGTTTTAAGATTGAGTCTAGTCATCCGATTGAATGGATACACTTTGGCTTTTTTTGACGGGGCATCCACTGTAGGGGGGTCAGGGGGTTCCTTGAAATTTATAGATGCCCCGGTTGTTAAATGGTTCTTCAATTGTGGTGAAGGAACTAATACCAAGGCAGAATTAGTGGGAGCGTGGGCTTCTCTTTCCATTGCAAAGCTCCTGGACACTCAACATATTCATGTTTTGGGGGACTCCAAAATAGTAGTTGAGTGGCTGAAACAAAATGGTAATCTCCAAACCATCAATATTGAAGGGTGAAAATGCAGAATTCGAGATCTGGCGTCATTTTTCCAAGGTATCATCTTCCAACACATCTTCAGGGAATCCAATGAAAAGACAGATTTTTTATTAAAGCAAGCACTCTCAATGCCTAGAGGAAGACTAACTTACTACTATTAGGATGGAGTAATGGTGGGTCCTACTCATCATCTGAAAATTTTCTAAAACTCTTTCTCTATTTTTACTTCTTGATAGTTTGGTCTGTATGTTTGGGACTAGTGTTCAAAAAACTTTGTGTTATTTACTAGCTCCAACATGGTGATTCTTTGTACTCGAGTAACAGTTATCTTGTAGGACAGTGATCAACTTCTTTGGTTGTTGATGTGGGTCCAGTATCCCAGAAAGAACTAGTCACTCTGTTGTCTTTTGTCCGGGCTATGTTAAAAATATATTATTAATTTAATGCGCTAATTTTCTTCTTGAAAAAAAGAGAGATATCGGAATCTCCGAGAACCCAAAATAAAATTGCGATTTTATATCCAGCTGATGTTTAACGAGACCACATTTTAGCAATTTGCTGAAAAGAAAGTGGAAATCAGATCAAAGCATTATCGAGGAATGGAATAAAACATGTCATCCTACGATTCTTATGACGACCTGCTATAGCCATATCGAATGTCTATATATAGTTAATTATTTTGATATTCTTTTTGATATTTTAATTATTATAATCATAGAAATTATCAGTATTATAGTGAATTGTTATTATTATTATTCCATCGTGACCAGTGATATAGATTCCACTTGTCTTTTGAGAGAATTTGTATTAATTTGTTTTTATTAAAAATTTATGTTCAATAATTAATGTTGTTGGTTAGCTGTTTTATGAAATGTTTTTTTTTCCTGGAATCTGTTTATATAAATTTACAAGAATCATTAATTTTGTTGTTTAAAATTCATTTCTGAATGCATAAATAGATTTAGTATGCTGAAAAACTCCCAGAGCATTCGGATTATACAGAAATAATCACTCAAATCTATTAATCCAACAATTTATTGCCCAATTTCAAATAAATATCCCTTGAAAAAATCATCATTTTTTAGAATCTTTAACCTACTATATATATATATATATATATATATATATATATATATATATATATATATATATATATATATATATATATATATCCAAATGCGTGGGAATAAATCCGTTTTATTTAGAGATAGCACGAAATTCTCTTAAAATTTAATATATGCCCGGGAGCAAATCCAATCTGGTGCATCTGATTATTAAAGTATGATTATTAAAGTAGAACAAGTTGCCCTGAACAAATCCAATCTAGTACATCTCATTATTAAAGTAGACCAAGTTGTCCCTATTCTACTCATTTAAATATGTTTTAGCACTAAACATAACTCTAAAGATAAGTTATTTTATTCGCCCTTTCTCACAATATAGGTCTGGATTCCAAAAGTCCATTAATATTAAACATTAATAATGTTAAGCTTGATATAAAACCTCAAATCAAGTTGCCCTGAACAAATCCAATCTAGTACATCTCATTATTAAAGTAGACCAAGTTGTCCCTATTCTACTCATTTAAATATGTTTTAGCACTAAACATAACTCTAAAGATAAGTTATTTTATTCGCCCTTTCTCACAATATAGGTCTGGATTCCAAAAGTCCATTAATATTAAACATTAATAATGTTAAGCTTGATATAAAACCTCAAATTAGCTTTGAGGTTTTATATCAAGCTTAACATTATTAATGTTTAGTATTAATGGACTTTTGGAATCCAGACCTATATTGTGAGAAAGGGAGAATAAAATAACTTATCTTTAGAGTTATGTTTAGTGCTAAAACATATTTAAATGAGTAGAATAGGGACAACTTGGTCTACTTTAATAATGAGATGTACTAGATTGGATTTGTTCAGGACTTGGTCTACTTTAATAATCAGATGCACGAGATTGGATTTGCTCCCGGGCATATATTAAATTTTAAGAGAATTTCGTGCTATCTCTAAATAAAACGGATTTATTCCCACGCATCTGGATTTGTGCACACTGGTCATAACCTTTCGTGCTTATTTGTTGAACTTGAGTAAGCCCATTTTCCCTTTTTCTATAGACACGATCTTCTATTTATCGAGAGGACCAAGTGCTATAACCACGGAATTCAATTATCAGTGACCAGAGTATCGCGTTTAACACTAACACAATAATTAAAAAAAATCTGGATATGGTGATATCCGATATCGACGAGAACCCTCGATCTGACAGACCCAGATCAGATCTTAACTCTCGATTGTTTAACACTATTACAAAGGGTTTTGGCCGAGATTCGAACCCTGCTATCCGTTATATAGGTATCAGTTGTTATAATAATCACCAACAAACGAAATTTAGCCATCGTCGGGGCCCGATTCGGAACTTTGAGTGGAACTTATGGTCATAATATCAACCTTTAAGCTTTATCTAGGGACGCAAACCACAGTCTCCCCACCGTCCTTGGCTGTCACGAAAATGCAGAAAATAAGCTACACAGCCTAAATTCAAGTCTCTTTAAGAATATTAAAGAAATCCACGGTTATATTGAAATGCAAGTGGCTACCACCTCCGATGTAATTTGAGCAGGATCACCAGAAGACCATGTGTTAAGGCGGTCTGTAGCTTTAGTAGCCTGCAAATTAATTAGTGATTAACCACTATCAATATTCATGAACACAACACAAGGATCTTTGCTCTCCCATTTTATAGTTTATTTTTACCTCTCCCTCCCAATCACAGCGATATGTAATATAAGCGAGCGTGAGAGTCTGCACTGCTGTCCCGCCTATCATTCCTGTCCATATTCCTTGCAAAGCAACTTCCGTGTGTCATTTCTCATGATTGTATGATTGTATTAATGTTCTTGTTTTTCATTGAATTAACGTACCGATGGGCCTTCGTCCAAAATCAACACAGGGCAAAATTATGTGGACTCACCAGAGCACACAGGCACCAGTAGAATTATGTG
The DNA here is from genome assembly GCA_032191745.1 of Picea mariana. Lineage (NCBI taxonomy): Eukaryota > Viridiplantae > Streptophyta > Pinopsida > Pinales > Pinaceae > Picea > Picea mariana. The sequence goes on from JASDQU010947555.1 coordinate 15,390, forward strand.
GACTCACCAGGACACTTAAGTGAAACACCCAACCAAGCAACACGCCTAGTAACACCCTAGTTGATCCACGCAACATAAGTTTGCCATCCAGCGCCAATGGCTACACCTGAAATCATTGCAAACAAGACATGCAGCACATGATGGTTATCCTCATCATTAACCTAACTACTTTTTATCAATACAAAGCTAGTTTCCGTAAAATAAATGATTGTAATTACTTTAATTATCCTAATTACTCTTATTAAATTGTACTAGGTGATCATGATCTTTGTTAAGCCAAAGCTTTTTTGGAAATATTTGCACTCGAAAAGTATTAACTGCTTTACCCGAAAGTACAGGCTGAACACTGTTGAGCAGGATAGTAAATGCCAGCAAAGTAGCCAATTTAGAAACATCGTCATTAATGATTGCGCTGCTCGTAAAAGCCAGAGCAAATTCATGGCCGAACACAAGAATGAGAACCATAAAGACAACACCTATAGCAGTTGAAGTAGTCGACGAAACAATCACTGCAAATTTAGCTGCTTTTCCATTTCCGGTTCCCAGCTCATTGGCAACCCTCACGCTGCATTAACAGGATACAAATTAATAAAGCAGCAACCCTTGCAAATTTTCGAACAGGCTATTTGGTGTTATTCCATACACTATGCTCAACATTATACCTAGTTGAAGCTAAAAATCCAAATGGTATCATTTGCTCCCAACCGTTGACGTTCATGCTGTAAGAATGAGAAGAAGATTCAAGATGTCAAAATATGAATAAAAACATTGTGCATTATTCTCATACAAAATAACTGATACCATGTTCTTTACCAGATAGAAAGCGAATGGATTGCAAGTTCTGGATCTCGTAGATGTCCTCTCAAGAGGACCAGGATTTTGTAATACCAAACCTCTAAACTGTTTGATTAAACACAAAAATGTCAACTCCTTTGTGATGAAAGCCTAACAAATTTTTACGAAACCAAAAATACGGTTGGTTAAAGATACCTTCAAAATCGAGTTATGTGGAACCTACCATAGTATGACACAGGATGCAAGAAATAATTTATCAAGGGTTGTATGGCAACACAGTCCCTGCTAAGTTAGTTGGGAAATACATGTTGACCACTGAAACTTAATATAACTAAATGCATAAATAATGGATATTTTTTGTCAGAAGATAATAATTGAGGGTTGTTTGTTATTCAAAATGTATAATGAACTTTAAGCTGAATGGAACTATAATATTCATAAATATAATAATAAATTATATATTAAATAATAAATATAATATAAATATAATAATAAATAATATATTAAATAATAAATATAATATAAATATAATAACGCATAATAATAAAGACATAGTACAAGCTTTTGTATTTAGATGTGGTGATTAGTGAAATTTATTGATTATGTAATTAATTCTATATATTGAAATACTTGAAGGAAGCAATAACACTTCAATTCTATCAACCAATTAAAAATGAGAAACACAAATATTTTTATTATATCCAAAAATATATATTTGTTTTCCTATGTTAAACATTACAATGCATACACAAATTTATGGTAAAAAACAAATTAATGTCACATCAAAAACAAACTCATTGATATAGTCCCATGGTAGGGACTAATAAAAGGCCATAGGTGGTCGAATGCATGTCTTGATAGTCCGGTCCATGTATGGGTACAACCTCCGAAAACAATATAAAAAATTTGGACAATGTCGAATGCATGTCTTGACAGTCGAGTCCATGTATGGGGACAACCTCCGAAAACAATATAAAAAATTTGGACAATTGGAGGCACCCAGGTCGATAAATTCAGTATCATCGTTGCTCCGATAAGTCGCATATCAAATTTAATGATGAAGAGCCAACTTAGAGCAATATGAAGCACCAAAGTCACTGCAACAATCCACGCAGTAACCATGTTTTTCGACTGTGACTGTAGGTATCTCTGAAACGGAAACACGAATACAAATGCAAAGTGTTGAGAAATGAACTAGATTGAAACCTCTCCGCACAATTCAGCAATGTCATTAGACTGACCCATCAACATCAAAATGGGGGTCGCAAATATGTAGGTTGGCATGAGCAGGACTGCAACGACAAAGAGCATGATGCAAGAGCATTGCATATACACTCCCATCATTTGGTATTGCTTAGCTCCAAAATCTTGGCCGCACAGAGTTTCCAAGGCACTGCCCATACCTATATGCCATATCAAAATATAAGAATAACTACACCAGCCATAATGTACATGACACCTCTGCTTGGGCCAGTGGAATAGACTGTTAGGATGTAATCATTTCAATGACCTTGTGCAAACGGTGAATCAGTGGCCGTCTTGACCCTTCAAGACTTGAGACACCATCGATGGATTTGTTAGTAGTGGTCGCCTTAACCTTTGCAGGCCACGAGACACCATCACCACTTAATTAAATCTTTTAGAAGATTGAAGGGGCAATTTGTTAGTATATATATATACCTAAAGTGGATTGTAATTTGGATTGAGAGATATTATTAATGAAAGCACATTGAATAATAATTTTTTTTTGCCATTCTGATATGCGCGCGGTGTTCTCTCCATTGATACTCCATTTTTTTTTATTATTGAGTTTGTAAACTCGTTCGTTTCAAATCTTAGCCTTATGCATTTCTCATATAATTTATTTGTTGGAGTGCGCATAGTTTTCTTGACTGCGCAGAGTTAGTTTGTTTGACTGCATAGAGTTTGTTTGTTGGACTACGCATAGTTTACTTGTTGAAGTGCGCAGAGTTTATTTGTTGAACTACTCGGAGTTTATTTGTTTGTGTAACGACCCTAGTTGAATAAATGTTTAAAAATTATAAAGTAAAATTAATTAAAGAAAATAATTGTGGTTAACTAAGTAATACTCTAACTACAGACCACATTTAATGACCTGAGAAATAAATTTAAAAGATCAATGAATAATGTTATAAAATGGTTGCGTATGCAAAGAGGGAGCCTATGAATCCCGAGAAGATAAAACATTAAAGGGAGGAGAAGGGACATGCACAGAGGTTGGTGGAAGAAGTAACTGCATGAGTCGGTGAAGGAGGAATAAGGGAGGAGGAAGGTTTACGTGGGGGGATCATTCGACGAAGGAGGGATTCTGTGGACTGTTGGATTTGCTGTGAGCAGAGAGTTTCTGGTTGTGACTTTTGATCAGTTGAGGCACCGAGTTGCTGGAGGTTTTGGGCACGGGGGCCAGGATATCTGTAGATATCCTGGAGCTAGGTAGTTTTCCTAGTTGGTAGGGAGGACAGTAGTTTTGGGCAGTTATTTTCTTGTTTGTGGCAGGGTTGATCTGTGTATCAGGTAGCAGGAAGGCAGCAGCAAGGCAAAGAGGCAACATAAATTAGCATCAGATCCAGGTACTTTGTTAAGTTATGTATTTATTTCATTCTGCCATGAAATCAGTACTTATTGATAAATCTAAGATACTGAAGTTGTTGTTATGAATATCAATATTATGCTATGAAGTTATTGTTTCAGTTTAAAAATAAATTGCTTATGAAACTTAATGATGTTTAGAATTATCTGGTTGTTACAGTTTGTAAATGCCGAAAAACCAAACTGCGATGTGCCTCCATTTTTCACATTTGTTATTAGAGCAAGCAATCTATTCTGCTATTGCTTAGTTCATTCCAGATTTTTCCTGTTTGTGCCAAATTTTCTCTTATTTTCCTGTGTGAAGGTTTATTTAATTCCTTTCAAATTTTATATAAATGGCTACGTCTGGTAGTAATTCTTCTCAGGTTTAGGTTCTTGTTCTGAGCGAGAAGTCATATGATTCTTGGTATATTCGAATGAGAACGATTTTTCATTCTCAGGATTTGTGGACTTATGTTATTGATGGTTATTCCGAGCGAGCTGATGTTGTAGAAGAATTGGCTTTGTCTAATGCTGACCGTGTTTTGCTGAAGGAAAACAGAAAAAATGATAACAAAGCTCTTGGATTAATCCAACAAGGATTAAATGAATCCATTTTTATGAAGATTGCTGGTGCTGCATCTTTGAAGATGGCTTGGGACATTCTTGAAACCTGTTATCAAGGAGTGTCCAAGGTGAAGATAGTCAAGTTGCAGAACTTGAGAAGGGATTTCAAAAATATGAAGATGAAGGATAATGAAAGTGTTGATACTTTCATGACTCAATTAATGAGTGTTGTGAACCAACTTAGGCAGTATGGGGATGATATTGAAAATAAAAGAGTTATTGAGAAAGTGTTGAGAAGTTTGCCCAAGAAGTTTGAACCTGCTGTTGTACCCATAGAGGAATTTAAGGATTTAAGTCAAATGCAAATTGATGAGTTAATTGGTTCTCTTGTTTCTCTTGAATCTAGACTATCTAGATATGAAGAAGGATCATTGGAGCATGCCTTCAAATTGCAATTGCATGTTACCAGAGGCAGAGGCAGAGGAAGGTTTTATAATCGTGGAAGAGGAGGTCGATTTTCTGGTCCAAAGGACAACAGAGATGAATTAGAGTCTGAGTAGAAATCCCAGCAGAATCCTCCTAATTTAAGAGGGAGCAGCAACAAACCCTGGCAGCAAGAAAATCAGAGGTATGATAAAACTAAAGTAGAATGTTATTATTGTAAGAAGTTTGGGCATTTTGCCAACAAATGTTGGAAGAAACAAACAGATGCTGGAAAGCATTCTGCACATATTACAAATGACTCTGAGGATCATCAAAATCCCGTGTTTTTGACCTGTAATGTCACTCAAGAAAGTGAAAATGATATTTGGTTTTTGGATAGTGGTTGCAGTAACCACATGACTGGTAATAAGGATCTATTTTCTTCTATCAATACAAGTATTCAGTCCGAAGTAAAACTGGGAAATGACTGTAAGGTTATAGTCAATGGTAAAGGTGTAGTTCCAGTTTACTCTAAGAACAATCAGAGAAGAAATATTGATAATGTTTATTTTGTGTCTGGTCTAAAATGAAGTCTTATTAGTGTTGGACAACTGATGGAGAAAAAGTACAGAGTGTTCTTCAAGAACAAGGTATATAAAATCTATGATAAATTACCCATCAAACAGTTGATTACAAAAGTAGAGATGACTAAGAATAAAATTTTTCCACTTATTATGAAAAATGATTTGAGTGGTTCTTTGAATGATTATAAAGCTGGAAGCTTAGATGAATCTTGGTTATGGCATTTGAGATATGGTCATTTACATTTTGGTGGATTAGATCTGTTACAGAAGAAACAGATGGTAAAGGGGTTTCCCTATATTCAACAACCTACAAGCTCTTGTGAGAGTTGTATACTAGGAAAACATCACAGAGAGAATTTTGTTGTAGGTGTTTCCTACAGAGCAAAAGCTCCATTGGAAATTGTTCACACAGATTTATGTGGACCTATGCAAACTCCTTCTTTAACTGACTATGTTTATTTTATGACTTTCATTGATGATTTCAGTAGGAAGACTTGGTTGTATTTGTTGAAACAAAAATCTGAAGCTTTTGATGTTTTCAAGAGGTTTAAGTCTTTGGTTGAAAATGAGAGTGGTCGAACCATTAAGATCCTAAGGTCTGATAGAGGAGGTGAGTATAAGCTGAATGAATTCATTGAATTTTGTGATCTTCATGGAATTGAAAGGTAGTTTACTGCTCGATATACTCCACAGCAGAATGGAGTGGTTGAAAGGAAGAATCAGACCATCATGGACATGGCTCGAAGCATGTTGAAAGAAAAACATCTTTCAAATGAATATTGGGGAGATGCGGTTCTTTGCTCTGTTTTTATCTTGAATAGAAGTCTGACCAAGACCATGAGGGATCATGTACCTCAAGAAACCTGGGATGGTAAGCCTTGCAATGTTTCTAATTTCAGAATTTTTGGATGTGTTGCATTTTCACATGTATCTACAGAAATGAGGAGGAAGTTGGATGACAGAAGAGAGAAATGTATCTTTGTTGGATACAGTGAAGAGTCTAGGGCATATAATCTCTACAATCCCATCATCGAGAAATACGTAATCAACAGAGATGTTCAATTTAAAGAAGATGAAGCCTGGGATGGAAGTATTGACAAATCAATTTTAGAGGGAGTTGTGTTACCTCGTGAAGATGATGATGGAGCTGAGCAGTCTGAAGGAGATGGACAGATGGTTCTACATGCACATACGCTTGCATCAAGAAGTCCAACAAGG
>JASDQU010947555.1:22627-32972 GCA_032191745.1 Picea mariana
TGTTTATTTTATGACTTTCATTGATGATTTCAGTAGGAAGACTTGGTTGTATTTGTTGAAACAAAAATCTGAAGCTTTTGATGTTTTCAAGAGGTTTAAGTCTTTGGTTGAAAATGAGAGTGGTCGAACCATTAAGATCCTAAGGTCTGATAGAGGAGGTGAGTATAAGCTGAATGAATTCATTGAATTTTGTGATCTTCATGGAATTGAAAGGTAGTTTACTGCTCGATATACTCCACAGCAGAATGGAGTGGTTGAAAGGAAGAATCAGACCATCATGGACATGGCTCGAAGCATGTTGAAAGAAAAACATCTTTCAAATGAATATTGGGGAGATGCGGTTCTTTGCTCTGTTTTTATCTTGAATAGAAGTCTGACCAAGACCATGAGGGATCATGTACCTCAAGAAACCTGGGATGGTAAGCCTTGCAATGTTTCTAATTTCAGAATTTTTGGATGTGTTGCATTTTCACATGTATCTACAGAAATGAGGAGGAAGTTGGATGACAGAAGAGAGAAATGTATCTTTGTTGGATACAGTGAAGAGTCTAGGGCATATAATCTCTACAATCCCATCATCGAGAAATACGTAATCAACAGAGATGTTCAATTTAAAGAAGATGAAGCCTGGGATGGAAGTATTGACAAATCAATTTTAGAGGGAGTTGTGTTACCTCGTGAAGATGATGATGGAGCTGAGCAGTCTGAAGGAGATGGACAGATGGTTCTACATGCACATACGCTTGCATCAAGAAGTCCAACAAGGTAAGCACAAGATTTCAACCCATCTCAATTTAGAACGCCCAGAACTCATGAGAGTGGTGAGCCATCTGGACATGGTGGACATCAATTAGAGTCACAGGTAAGTAGTGAATCAAATCCCACTTTAGCTTCATTAAGAAACAGATTTAAAGGATAGAAGACTAGAAGCTTAAGAGAGTTGTATGATCAAAATGAAGAAGTAGATCATATTTCAAAATTTTCATTAATGGCATGTGATCCTGTAAGTTTTGATGAAGTTGCTAGAGAGGATGTCTTTATAAAAGCAATGAATGGGGAGATTGATTCCATTGAAAGGAATAACACTTGGGATCTTGTAGATTTACATGAAGGTAAGAACAATATTGGTGTTAAGTGGGTTTATAAGATTAATTTGAATGCAGATGGTGAAGTTGAAAAGTACAAGGCAAGACTTGTAGCTCAGGGGTTTAGTCAGCAACCCGGTATTGATTATAATGAAACATTTTCTCCTTTAGCAAGAATTGACACTCTGAGGATGGTATTAGCTATTGCAGCTCAGAATAAATGGATCATTCATCATATGGATGTTAAGTCTGCATTCTTGAATGGATGTTCGGAAGAAGAGGTTTATGTAAGACAACCTCCGGGTTATGAGATTGATAAGCACAGAGGTAAAGTTTATAAGTTGAGGAAAGATTTATATGGATTGAAACATGCATCCAGAGTTTGGTATAGCAGGATTGATGAATACCTGATCAATGTTGGATTTAACAGAAGTCCAAGTGAACCAACTCTGTATACAAAGGTAAATTAGGAAGGTAAAATTTTGATTGTCTGTTTGTATGTCGATGACCTGATTTTTACTGGAGATCTATTTGTAGATGATTTTAAAAATTCCATGAAAAGAGAGTTTCAGATGACTGATTTATGATTGATGAAGTATTTTCTTGGAATTGAAGTGGATCATTCTGATGATGGCATTTTCATTTGTCAAACTAACTATGCAAATAAGGTACTGAAAATGTTTAGAATGCTGAATTGCAAGCCAGGTGCAACACCAATGCCAACTGGTATTAAACTGAGAAAGTATTATGAGGGATCATATGTTGATCCAACTCTGTATAAGAAGCTGGTTGGAATCCCTATGTACTTAACAACAACCAGACCTGGTATAATGTTTGTTGTAAGTTTGATTTCAAGATTCATGGAGACTCCGAAGAGTACTCATTGGCAAGCAGGAAGAGGATCCCGATATATGTTGCTGGAACAACTGACTTTGGTATTCGATACACATCAAGCTTAAACTTTGAGTTGATCAGATATACTGATAGTGATTTGGCAGGTTCCATTGATGATAGGAAGAGCACATCTGGGTATATGTTCAGTCTTGGATCTGGAGCAGTGGTATGGACATCAAATAAACAACCCATTGTGACTCTATCTTCTACTGAGACATAGTATGTTGCAACGGCTGCAGTTGCATGTCAAGCTGTGTGGATGAGAAGGGTCTTGAATGAATTATTGCATGACCAATGCAACCCAAATTATCTGTGACAACAAATCTGCTATTGCACTGTCAAAGAATCACGTCTTTCACAAACATAGTAAGCACATTGATAGAAGGTATCATTCCATTCGAGAACTGGTAACTGATAAAGAGATTTCTGTTCCAGATCTGAAGAACAATTTGCATACAATTTACAAAGCCTTTGGGAAATGAATTGTTTAAAGCTCATAGAAATAATATTGGGGTCTGTAAGCTGAAATGCATTGTTTACAACAATTTTGTTTTACTTGTTTTAGTTTGTTTGACTCTGAAATGATTAAAAGGAATATGTTAAGATGCAATCAGTGAATCGTGGCCATCTTGACCCTTCAAGACTCGAGACAACATTGGTGAATTCGTTAGCAGTGGCTGCCTTAACCTTTGCAAGCCACCAGACACCATCACCGCTTAATTAAATCTTTTAGAAGATCGAAGGGGCAATTTGTTAGTGTATATACCTGAAACGGATTGTGGGGCAATTTGTTAGTGTATATACCTGAAATGGATTGTAATTTGGATTGAGAGATATTATTAATGAAATCACATTTAATAATAGAATTTTTTTTGCCATTCTGATATGCGCGCGGTGTTCTCTTCGTTGATACTCCATTTTTTTTATTATTGAGTTTGTAAACTCGTTCGTTTCAAATCTTTGCCTTACGCATTTTTCATATAATCTATTTTTTGGAGTGGTCATAGTTTGCTTGAGTGGGCAGAGTTAGTTTGTTTGACTGCGCAGAGTTTGTTTGTTGGACTGAGCAGAGTTTACTTGTTGAAGTGCGCAGAGTTTATTTGTTTATGTTGGGTCTTTGTAAACGTGAAAAAACCAAACTGCTATGTGCCTCCGTTTTTCACACAGACTATAGAGATTTCCACTGCCAATCGATTATAGCTAACCTAATATGTAGATGCAGCCTACAGAGCTTAACCAAAAATTTCTTTAAAAGTTATTGAAAAAATTGTTGTCAATACTAATTGTCGATAACTGCAATGGCTGCAGCTTAAGCGTAAAAATCTATAAACAATATTTGAAAAATAAATGTTGTCAATACCTACAAGGAACCCGAAATTGAAACCTACGACCACAGTTATGGCAATGGACATGGCAGCTAATTCCAAGTCCCCCTAGTGCCCCACGAACGCCAGAGTAATAACATTTATCCCACACATGGCTACACGATAGAATATGCCAGGACCTGCGATCCTCCATATCTTCTTTGATTCCACCCAAAACCTTCTCCATTCATCGTTTGAGCATTTCAATGGACATTTTTGGCTACCATCTCTATCCCTCTCGTCTAGAAGTGAATCGCGTAAGGGGTTTCGTGATTCCATGTTCAGATTTCCAGTATTCCACCGGGGTATAAGAGTAGAGGGCACTAGATGTTTATCTTATCTCATGCACTGTGTCCAAATACCATTCAACATAGATGGAGAGATGACAATGGAAGAAAAGGTATCGTTTTGGCAGGCAAATAATTTTTGCTTGGCTTAGTGGTGGGTTTGGCACGGTGTAAAGAGTTTATAATTAAGTTTTGAAAATGCTTTATGCATGGGTTTTCGAGTGTCCTGTAGCGTTTCAGATCTCCAAATCGACATGTGAGGTTCAATGAAATTGGCCAGTGGTTTGGTTGTGTATGTTTAATTCTCTTGCGCACATTGCTGCATGTGCCAACCCAGTTTCAATGAAATTCGGTAGTAGTTTCTTTGTGTATGTTTAATTTTCTTGCGCACATTGTTGCACGTGCCAACCCATTTGATTGCTGCTTATTAATTCACAGCCAGCCAGCCAGCGATGGAACCCATTCATAAAGTTCCATGTGTATTGGATTCTTCTCCGTCGATTTGGATTCTTTTAATGTAATCACATATTTGGGAACAAACGTGCGTACCAAAAAATACTATGCTTGAGCAAACAAATGTTACAAATATATTTTCGAAAGATACGCCGAATCCATACATCTAATTAGATCGAAAACAGAGGGTTTTTTGGTTTTTTGGTTTTTTTTAATGGGTTGTGATGGAACTCCTCTGCGTGTCGGTCGTTACCAGGAATAGAAATGAGTATATGCTTTGACAACAATGCAAGATAAAAATAATATGTATTATATATAATAACAATGCAAGATAAAAATCATATGTATTGTATTATATATAATAACTATTTTTATGGGGTAGACTCTCCTCTGCAGCTTTTCACTTTTTCCTTTGTTTTTTTTAGTGTTAGTTCGTTTATGGTTTGATGCATACTCAGAGTTTTATGGTTTTGTTCCTTCTCATCCTTCATGCTTTTTCTCAATGAGATTTGGGTTTGCTTCTTGGGTCTACACTTGTATTATTTCGATGGGGTTTTTTTGGTCCCTTTTTTTTTTCTATACAAGGGTTTGCTTTGATTCCTATGCCCGCAAGTTTGGATTTTACTATTTAGTTAATGGATACTTGGTAAAATAAATTTTTTTTATATGAATAAAATTTAAGCTTTTTTCCTTAATAAAATAAAAAGATAAACTTACATTATTCTTAAAATCTACATTTATACATTTTTTTTCTATTTATTTATAATATTAAAATTCCACAGAACAAAAGTAGTTGTTTCCATGCATCACAACTAGTCATAAAACCTTTTTTTTTAATTTCAAAGAAATTGTGAATGCTCTTTCACTTGTAAAACATCCACTTAATTTTTGAAACCATTAATTTAATTTTTGATACCATTAATTTGAGGGGCAAGTTAAAAATTTGCCCATTGTCCAAGATGATGACTAACATGATTTGCGGCTCCCTCATGATTCTTTGAACATGTTGCATGATGGAAAATTCCATATGAATCCTGTTTCGTGATGATAAACATGATTTGCGGCTCCCTCATGAGTCTTTGAACATGTTGCATAATGGAAAATTCCATATGAATCCTGTTTCGTGATGATAGCATCAATCCCTAGTTCCAACTTAGACATAAGTAACAATTTTTGAAATTAAAATGTTAATTTGTTGTGTAAAACATGTATACCATATGTTATAAATTATATAGAAAAGGTTGCATGCATAGTACACTTTATAAATTTTATAGTATAGGTAGTGTGATTTGATATCCTCTTGATGTTTAATAAGAACACATTTTTAGTAATTTGCTGAAAAGAAAGTGGAAGTAAGATCAAAGCATTATCGAGGAGAGGAATAATACATGCCATCCTATGATTCTTATGACCTAATTTCTGAAATTAGAATGTTGATTTGTTGTGTAAAGCATGTATACCACATGTTATAAATTTTATAGGAGAGGTTGCATGCATAGTACACTTTATAAATTTTATAGTATAGGTAGTTAAATTCTATAGGAAAGGTTGTATGCATAGTACACTTTATAAATTTTATAGCATAGATAGTGTGATTTGATATCCTGTTGATGTTTAACAAGACCACATTTTTAGTAATTTGCTAAAAAGAAAGCGGAAGTCAGATCAAAGAATTATCAAGGAGAGAAATAATACATGCCATCCTATGATTTTTATGATTCTTATGACAACTTTTTATAACCATATTGAATCGAATATCTATATATAGTTTATCTTTTTTTTTTTTAGTAAGTTTCACTACTATTCTATTAAGAATCAAGTGAACTTTTCAAATACATATGGATCAATGAATATGATGCTCAAATACAAAAGTATATAACATTTTCTATCCATAATCCATACAAAATATGAGAAATTCATATCATCACAATATTGCTAACAATTAGATCTAGAATATCATATGTGTACTCCTTTCTTTAGAACAAAAAGTATCTATTTGTGCAGTGACTACATATCCTTTTGTATGTTCCTTGAAAAAAATCCATCCAATAGAACAATCTAGATCTTTTATGGAAAGTGAATCTGCTTCAAAATTTAGTGTGCACATGCATATATTTGATTCCATCAAAAATATCCTTTAATCTCCTCATTTTATCCTTCCAGGCATTTAGATATATCAAATTTTGATTTGCTTTGTCATTTATATAGTCAATATCCACTTTCGAATCTCCAACCACCATCATCTTATTTATGGATAAACTAGATGCGAAGTGTAAGAGACCCCATAATCCCATGATCTTTGCTTTCATATTGTTTCATTCACCACCAACAAAATGAGCTCTGAAGAAGTGATATGAACTAATTTTAAGAAAAATAGCAATACCACATAAACCTCCAACAACTGCACCATCAAAGAACTCTATAAGAGTATCATCAAAATAGACTGGATTGAGAATGTATTACATTTTGTCATTTTCACAAGCCAGTGTGAATTCTTTAAATGAAAGAAGGATTTTAGTGACAATTCTAAATCCTGAGTGGCCCAATTCTCAAATAATATTTTTTCTTTAAATGAGAGAAGGATTTTAGTGACAATTCTGGAATCGCGCCTGAGCCAATTCTTAAATAATATTTTATAGTGAACCATTGTAATATATTATCTTCTAAAGAAGAGCAACTCCAAGCTTCCAGAATCTTTAGATAAATTAGTATATCTTTCCAAATAAATTGCGAAACCTCACAATGCACAAAGAGGTGAGAGGTTGTCTCTTCCCACCCCTTTTCGTATAATCAGCACTAGTAAGAATATTCCATCAAACAAAGCCACATGAAACAAATAATTTTACCTAGGATATTTACTTTCCAAATAGCTTTATACCACCAACTATTATTATTTAAGAGATTAATATATGATAAATATTAATATCTGTTCCATGACCAAACAAGCTTATCTCTTAAATTATTAAGAGAAATTCCACTACTTAACAACATAATGAAAAAGTTGTTCCACTTTGTAGTCATCTCACCCAACAAACCAAGGTGATTAGCCTCAAGCCAACATTGATTTTGATATTCTTTTTGATATTTTAATTATTATAAACATAAAAATTATGAGTATTATAGTGAATTGTTATTATTATTATTATTATCCTTGTCTCACACTAAAAATTTATGTGCAATAATAACTAATAACTAATATTCTTAAATATAAGAAATAAATAAAAATATTTATTTTTTAATATAGTAAAATAATTTGTTTTTATAAAATTTGATTAGTTAATATCTTTGAGGTTTTATGGAAAAGTTCACATTGTTCAATGTTTAGTATTAATGGACTTTGAAACCCAGACCTAGACCTATACCTATACCATGAGAGATTAAGAATAAAATAACTTCGACAAGCTTCACATTGTTCAATGTTTAGTATTAATGGAATTTGAAACCGAGACCTATATGTTGAGAGAGGGAGAATAATATAACTTGTCGTTAGAGTTATGTTTAGTGTTAAAACATATTTAAATGAGCAGAGCGAACTTGGTCTACTTTAATAATAAGATGTACAAGATTAGATTTTTTTTTTTCACACGAAAAAAACAGTTTCATTGTTATTTATATAGAATCAAATGAAACTTCTGATTACAATTTTCAAGTGTAGAAAATTCCAAGTATAGAATATTTCTGATTGTTCAGCTGAAACTTGAGAGTACAATGTTTGTCCTTTTCTTTTTTCCTTTATAATAATTCTGTTTTTAATCGCCTTATAGGATTTACAGTTTGTCTTCTCTAACTATAGATCCATTAAAAAACTCTTCAAAATAAATCCACCCTGGTACATCTCAAATGAACCAGATTAGATTTGTTCAGGACAACTTGGTCTACTTTAATAATCAGATGCACGAGATTGGATTTCTTCCCAAGCATATATGAAAATTTTAAAAGAATTTCGTGCTATCTCTAAACAAAATGAATTTGCTCCCACGCATCTGGATTTGTGCAAACTGTTTATAACATTTGGTGCCTATTTTTTGAACTTTAGTAAGCCCTTTTTCTATAGATAGGAACTATAGAAAATGTGGATATGGTGATACTAACACAACAATAGAAAATGTGTATGGTGATACTAACACAACAATAAAAAATGTGGATATGGTGATATCCGATATCGACGAGAACCCTCGATCTGGCAGACCCCAGATCAGATCTTAACTCTCCATTGTTTAACAATATTACAAAGGGTTTTGGCCGTGATTGGAACCGAGCTATCCGTTATATGGGTATCAGTTGTTATAATAATCCCCAACAAACGAAATTTACGGATGGTCGGGGCCCGATCCGGAAACTTTGAGTGGAACTCATGGTCATAATATCAACCTTTAAGCTTTATCTAGGGACAGAAACCATAGTCTCCCCATGGTCTCCTGCCGTTCTTGGCTGTCACGAAAATGCAGAAAATAAGCTACACAGCCTAAATTCAAGTCTCTTTAAGAATATTAAAGAAATCCACCGTTATATTGAAATGCAAGTGGCTACCTCCTCAGATGTAATTTGAGCAGGATCACCAGAAGACCATGTGTTGAGGCGGTCTGTAGCTTTAGTAGCCTGCAAATTAATTAGTGATTAACCACTATCAATATTCATGAACACAACACAAGGATCTTTGCTCTCCCACTTTATAGTTTATTTTTACCTCTCCCTCCCAATCACACCGATATGTAATATAAGCGAGCGTGAGAGTCTGCACCGCTGTCCCGCATATCATTCCTGTCCATATTCCCTGCAAAGCAAATTCCTTGTGTCATTTCTCATGATTGTATGATTGTATTAATGCTCTTGTTTTTCATTGAATTAACGTACCGATGGGCCTTCGTCCAAAATCAACACAGGGCAAAATTATGTGGACTCACCAGAGCACACAGGCACCAGTAGAATTATGTGGACTCACTAGGACACTTAAGTTAAATACCCAACCAAGCAACACGCCTAACGGGACTCCAATGACGTAGTAACACCCTATGTTGATCCACGCAACATAAGCTTGCCATCCATCGCCAATGGCTACACCTGAAATCATTGCAAACAAGACATGCAACACATGATGGTAATCCTCATCATTAACGTAAATACTTTTTATCAATACAAAGCTTGTTTCCGTAAAATAAATGATTGTAATTACTCTTATTAAATTGTATTAGGTGATCACGACCATGCCTAATCACAGGTGATTATGATCTTTGTCAAGCCAAAGTTTTTTTGGAAATATTTGCACTCGAAAAATATTAACTGCTTTACCCGAAAGTACAGGCTGAACACTGTTGAGCAGGATAGTGAATGCCAGCAAAGTAGCCAATTTAGAAACGGCGTCATTAATGATTGCGCTTCTCGTAAAATCCAGAGCAAATTCATGGCCGAACACAAGAATGAGAACCATAAAGACAACACCTATAGCAGTTGAAGTAGTCGACGAAACAATCACTGCAAATTTAGCTGCTTTTCCATTTCTGGTTCCTAGCTCATTGGCAACCCTCACGCTGCATTAACACGATACAAATTAATAAAGCAGAAACCAACCCTTGCAAATTTTCGAACAGGCTATTTGGTGTTATTCCATACACTATGCTAAACATTATACCTAGTTGCAGCTAAAAATCCAAATGGTATCATTTGCTCCCAACCGTTGACGTTCATGCTGTAAGAATGAGAAGAAAACTCAAGATGTTAAAATATGGATAAAAACATTGTGCATTATCCTCATACGCAATAACTGATACCATGTTCTTTACCAGATAGAAAGGGAATCGATTGCAAGTTCTGGATCTCGTAGATGTCCCGTCAAGAGGACCAGGATTCTGTAATACCAAACCTCTAAACTGTTTGATTAGAAACAAAAATGTCAACTCCTTTGTGATGAAAGTCTAACAAATTTTTACGAAACCAAAAATATGGTTGGTTAAAGATACCTTCAAAATCGAGTTATGTGGAACCTACCATAGCATGACACCAGATGCAACAGATAATTTAATAAAAGGCCACAGGTCGTCGAATGCATGTCTTGACAGTCCGGTCCAGGTATGGACACAACCTCCGAAAACAATATAAAAAATTTGGACAATTGGAGGCACCCAGGTCGATAAATTCAGTATCATCGCTGCTCCGATAAGTCCCATATCAAGTTTAATGACGAAGAGCCAGCTTAGAGAAATATGAAGCACCAAAGTCACTGCAGCGATCCACGCAGTAACCATGTTTTTCGACTGCGACTGTA
>JASDQU010947556.1:6205-32972 GCA_032191745.1 Picea mariana
TAGCCATCAATGTTATGAAAAGGGACATTATGCTTAGAATAGACCTTAAGTAACTATTGATATACACATCTATTATACTCCAACTAGCAAATAGATCAATTGTGAATCCTAAAGGAACTAACTTAGAGGATGTAATGGTGTCCATTTATTCATGGGAGTATCCAATAAAATTTGTATTACTTCAAACCAAATCTAAACTGAATGGGTACCATCTCATTTTAGGAAGACCTTGGTTGGGTAAAACTAATTCATATACTAGTTGTAGGGAATGAAATATGACCATCACAAATGGTGTATACTAGAAGACACTTGTCCTCTTCCCCCTTGTCAAGTCACTCATTGAAACAAAAATACCTATGTAGGTAGGACAAGAAGAAGGGGAGGAAACATTACTACAATACACCCTCTACTTATAATTAAAATAGTTTTATCCATGAAAAATATAGATGATGACACTTTTATTTCAAATTAAATGAAAAATCTATACCTGGGCTCTGTAAGAATTGAAGAATATAATGGCCAAGGGGAAGAGGGGATGATTTGTAAATTGTCATGGATATTCCATTGGCACAGTTCATCACAACATATATGATATATAAAACTGAAATATACACTATGAAGGTTAAATTGCTTTAGATTCCAGAATATTTAGTTACTAATTTTCTGCTTATGCATGAAATAGATAAAATGCAGAAAATAGAGAACAATAAAGTGCAATCACACACCATCCACAAGATAACACAAACATTTTATCTAGGAGACCCTTACGAGAGAAAACCTAGCTAGAAGGTGAGGCTACTCTACTCTATTTTCTCTGTTATGGAAATAATGCAAGTACAAAGGAGAAGGCACTCTCTATGGAGTTACCTAAGACTTGTGGCCTATTAGGATGCTACAGAACATTAACCCCCTCTATTATTCTCTATAATTTCCCACTCCTATTTGTTATTCTTTGTCGGGGAACAAAATACAATTACATAAAATGGAACCTCTTGTCCTCCTATTGGCCCGATATTTAACATAGCTCGATAGCCATATAGGGGTAGGTTTTTTACTTCCTCAAACCTCAATTGTGGTAGGGTTTTGAACCTTCTAGAATCTTCTTGAATTTCCTCACATGAATAGCCCCATATGCATGAGTAATGGGGGTTGACATGGCATCCTCTCGTACCATGGTGGTAAAAATGATAGGTCGATTTGCGGGAGGCATAAAATGCGCATACAAACTTCGATTGATGCACAACCTGCACTGTTGGAAATTTCTTAGAGTGTAGAATACTGTCAAGTGGGTGTGCACATGTTTCAGACACCAAAACACCAAAAAACATCGTTTAATTCCTCATAATGGCTCTGGAAGGTTCTAGAC
The DNA here is from genome assembly GCA_032191745.1 of Picea mariana. Classification (NCBI taxonomy): domain Eukaryota; kingdom Viridiplantae; phylum Streptophyta; class Pinopsida; order Pinales; family Pinaceae; genus Picea; species Picea mariana. The sequence goes on from JASDQU010947556.1 coordinate 7,572, forward strand.
CCCAAATTTCCAAATTGGGACATGCCACTAAAATGAACCTGCAAGTTGATTCCTCCAATTTTTTCCACTCTAAAAACATCAAGATAGATGAAAAATTATATAATGATCCAATTTGTATGAGGGACAACCTAAAATTTTTGTTAATTTAAAAGAGGTTTCTTGGAAAGATTTACTCATTATTGAGATTAACCAATATGCAATCAAAATAGTGGAAATCTTCCCCTCTAAAATCTAAAAACCAACACTAATTTGACTATTGTCTAAGAACAACAATTACTAATTGTTCTTAGAAACCACACAACAACGTATGCATGGGATTACAAGGATATGAAATTTATTCATCCAGACATCTATACACACCAAATCTACAACAAGGATGAATCTACACCCATTATGCAACCTTAAAGAAGAGTGAATCTTGTCTTAAAAGATATAGTTAAAGGATAGTTGTAAAAACTTTTAGATGTGGGATTCATCTACCCAATCTCTGATAGTGAATGGGTTTCACCCCTATTTATAATCCCCAAGAAGAATGGAAAATCGAGGGCATGTGTATATTACCAAGATCTTAACAAGGCCACAACAAAGGACCACTTTCCTTTACCTTTCAATAATCAAGTATTGGATGCTTTAGTAGGTAAAATTACTTTTAATTTTTAGATGGGTTTAGTGGATATAATCAAATATAAATCAGATATGAGTATCAATGTAAAATTACTTTTACTTTTCCCTGGGGTACATTTTCCTATAAGGTCCTTCCCTTTGGCCTTTACAATGCTCCCATAACTTTCCAACAAGTTGTCATCAACATATTCTTAGATCTATTCCATGAAACTATAGAAATCTACATGGATTATTTTACCCCATATGAAAATTCATTCAAAGAGACCTTAACCAATCTTGAAAATTTGTTGAAATGATGTGAGGAAATGAACTTGTCAATAAGATATGAAAAATCCAACATGCTCATGGGTGAAGGAATTATCCTAGGTCATTATATCTAATCTAGAGGGATTGAAGTAGACAAAGCTAAGGTGAACATAATTAAATATCTCCCTAAAATACAAAAGAAAAAAGATGTAAGGAGCATTTTAGGTCATGTAGGGTACTATAGAAGGTTCACTATATCTATTCTAGAGGGATTGAAGTATACAAAGCTCATAATATAACAAACTAACCCCCCCTCCTCCCCCCCCTTGTTCACACTACATTCCAAGGATAATGACTTCTACTATATAGAAGAATGTCAAACAACTTTTGAAAACATCAAGAATTTTTTTTTTATCTTAGCTACTATATTGCAAGGTCCCAAGTGGAATATACCATTTCACATCCATACAGAGGCATTTGATAAAGCATTAGGGGTAGTTCTAGGCCAACAAGAAGACAAGAACCCCTTTGAAATTTATTTTATTAGCAAAAGCGTATCTAGAGATAAACTAAATTATTGTCACTAATAAAGGATTTCTTGTAGTTGTATATGCCATTAACAAATTCAGGCATTATGTCATTGGATACCTAGTTTCTCTCCATAGAAACCATGTTTCCATTAGATATTTAATGAATAAATATGATATTAATGGTAGGATAATTAGATGGCTCTTACTACTATAGGAATTTGATCTAACAATACTTGAAAATCCAAGTAAACAGTATGTTGTTGCATATTTTTTATCAAAAATAATAAGTATTGTAGATAATGAGGTTGTAGATGGGAGTTTTCATGTTGAGAAACTCTTTGCAATGTCAATAGAGACTCCCTTGTTTGTTGGCATAGAAAACTACTTAGTTATAGGGAGTTTTCCTCAACACTTATCTTATAAAGAGCATTGCAAAATTGTTAGGAAAAGTGCCACCTATACATGGATCAAATGCCTACTTTTTAGAGATTGGACAAGATAATATTCTTATAAGATTTATTAGACAAGATGAAGTACATGAAATTCTCCATGCATGCCATGATGATCCCTATGGAGGCCATTATGTTGCAAAGAGGACAACCTACAAGATCCTACCAATAGGATATTATTGGCCTACTCTACATAAGGATGTTGAATTTTCTTATAATCATCTTGGGAGTAGAATTGTACTGCAAAGAATTATTTTGAGCATAAAAGGATCTGACAATTTTTAGTCTAGCTAAAATATATCCACTAGTGCAAATATTCTAATCATGGTTAGAACCCATTAAATCTACAAATGGTTTCCTCATATTTAATAGATAAGAAGAGTTAATTTACCTCTTAATCCTTGACTTCTTTTAAACTCATTTTATGACTACTTTTCAATGCATCAATCATGCACATAGCATCTTCCATACCTATAAAACAATTTAGCATCATTTGTTTTAGATTTCAAGCTTAATTATAAATTAGCCTCCCAACTTCCTAGTTTAGCATTGAAATATCCTTTGTGAAGTTGTCAAAGACACATAGATCATTTAATGAATCCAATTTCTCTAGTTATTAGTATGTCAAAGTTAGCTACTTTTCATAATAGTTAATATGACAATCAAAATATTATAAAATCTAATAGTATAGTTAATAGTATAGTTATTGTTTTTCTTCGGTTATAAAGGTTTAATTTTATGTGAATTTTGATTACTATGAAAGGACACAAACATTGGTGTACAAAGTTTAGCATTGAAATATCCTTTGAGAAGTTCTCAAAGACATGGAATTTGAATGTGTAGTTGAGATTATTTAATAAACTAAAGCCATTAATATGTCAAAGTTAAATACATTTCATAGTAGTTAGTATCCAAACCATAGTCTTTGTTCCACTTAGGTTTTAAAGTTTCAACCTTATGTGAGTTCTGATTACTATGAAAAGACATAAATGTCGTTGGACATAGTTTAACATTGAACTATCTTTTGTGAAGTTGTCAAAGATATGGAATCCTAATGGTGGTTGACATCATTGAGATCATTTAATGATGGTTGACATGGAATCCTAGTGGTTGACATCATTGAGATCATTTAATGATGATTGAGATTATATAATTAATCTAAATTATCTCATTATTAATATGTTAAAATTAACTACTTTTCATAGTAATTAATATGACAATTAAATTATTAGAAAATTCAATAATTAATATGACAATTAAACTATTAGAAAATATAAAAATATATACATATTGTTGAACAAAGTTTAACATGGAAATATCTTTTGGAAAGTTGTCAAAATTATAGAAATTGAATGTGAAATTAAGATCATTTAATAAAGGTCAGTATTTTTATTATTAATATGTCAAAATGAATTATTTTCCATACCTTTTTATTATTAATATGTCAAAATGAATTACTTTTCATACCACAATCAAATCAAATTATTAGAAATCTAAATTATAATGTTTAGTAAAGATATAGAAATTGAATGTGAAATTAAGATCATTAAAAACAATTTTTTTATTATTAATATGTTGAAATGAATTACTTTCAATACCACAATTATACTTCAAAGTTTTAAATGTTTAATCTTATATTATATGAAATCTAAATTATATGTTTATTATACTAGGAAGGTTTAACCTTATATTATTTTTTATATTATGAAAATACACAAATACTATTAAAAAGTTTTAAATGTTTAACCTTATATTATTTGAAATCTAAATTATATGTTTATTATACTTGGAAGGCTTAAACTTATATTATTTTTTATACTATGAAAATACACAAGTACTATTATAAAGTTTTAAATGTTTAACCTTATATTATTTGAAATCTAAATTATAGGTTTATTATACTCGGAAGGTTTAACCTTATATTATTTTTGATACTATGAAAATACACCAGTACTATTAGAAAAAGTGAAGATACACAAGTATTGTTAGAAAAAGTGAAGAGACCCAATGTACAAGATTGTTACTGAATTTTGATTACTGAAACGACAAGACCAAATTTACAAGATCGTTCGCCATATTTATTTAGCATGGTAGGCTTTTAGCCATATACTAAGTTATGGCCAAATATCATTACAAAACATATAATATATAAGAGAGTTAAGCCACAATACTAGGTCATGGGTAAATATCATTACACGCCATATAATATATAAGATAGTTACGCCCAAGTTATTGCACTCTAGTTACAGTTGGTGGAGATAAAATTGGAAGAGAGGTAGAAATCCTCAATGGCTTTCATGAAGCGAAGCGCGACATCCTTGGCCTTCTCAGGAGCTGCAACGTTGGGAGAGAGGAGCTGATATTCGGCTCTCCAACCAGCGATGCATTTGTTCTTGTTCCCATCACCTCTGAAAGAGAACGTAACAGTGTATGGGTCATACATCTTCTTCAGCTCCCCTTCCAACACTTTGTATTTCATCTGCAATACGCCGCTCCCCGGCCCCTCCTTCACCTCTTCTATCCTCTGCTTTGATTCACTCACATACGTATTCACACCTGCCAGTGGCCACCACCCAGCCCACAATTTTATATGACAGGATTAAAAAAAATAGTTATTGGTTGGGTGTAAGTACAGGTAGAAGCAATTCCAAGAGTCCAGAAGCACAAACAAAAACAATAATGAAAAAAAACGTTTACCTGGTCCGAGTTTGAGCAATCTGATACTACCTGGGCGCCCGTCCCCTTCGACATATTCGGCGTTGGCAAGGAAATTAGGGTTCACTTTCTTCAGGAGCTCGTTGGTTTTGAATATTTCCCATGCTTTACTTGCAGGAACGTTGAGCTCCACTTCTCCATTCATTACTCCCATTTTTCTCTTTCTCACTCCAAACAGATAATACCAACAGACTTGAACAAGAGAATATGGTTGTAATGAATGTAGGGGGAGTAATGCTTGTGCTTTTATAGCCACTCAAAACGATACGCACTACAGAAATATGCTGCCTGCCGGTGCTTAAAAGTTAGATCAGATTCTGTTCTGTTCTGTGCTTGTGTTGTCACAGTAGCCAAGTGTCTGTTTCACGTAAATTTTCTCGGGCTGGCCACATAATTCTGATCATGTGCAAATTCCTCGCCATAAAAAAAGGATAGTAACGTACCTATCAGTTATTCACAATGCACATCATCAACAATAAAGACTGTATAAAATCGTTTTTAATCTGAGGCAGGGAAGACAATAACTGTAGATGCCAAGATTAAAAATAAAAAATAACCATGGAATCTGTTTCTTTATGAAAAGGCAGTGCATGCAGCATATCTTTTCCAGTAAAGAAATTTATTTATGTGAAAGAAATGCTTGTTCACTTTTCACTTTGATGGTCCATATCACAAAGATTTGGAAATAATTGGTGTCCATATCACAAAGTTTGCTTCTGTAGGGTCATTTCGATTCCCAAACCTATGAAGGTTTTTATAAGAACAATAATTTAGCACTACCATAGGGTTTCGAGAGTCACACCTTATGCTCTCTATCTCACTTTCATGGTAATATTTTTCTATTTCAATTTGTATGAGTATTTCTTCCCCATATTACGTTGGGAAATTTGAATAATTAATTATATAAAAAATATATAAAGGGATGATGATAAGATTAATTGGTATATTTACTTTAAGAAAAGTGAGATATTTGGTTTATTTTAAAAGTTTATTTATATGTTTATAAAAGTTTATTTATATGTTTAAATAATTATAAGAGTATTCTTAAATTATTATAGTTTTGATGAGTTATAAAGTTAAGAAGGTGGGTATTGTAACAAATATTTTGAAGTTGCAATTTAATGTCTGTGTATGTAGGACATTCTAAGAGAAAGTGTTTTTCATCTTCAATCCTTTTAGTGTCGCAAAAATTTAATATAGATTAGTCCATCATGTATTACAAACTATGTCAAGTATCTAATATATAATGTTTATTATATTAATATATCTATATCTATATCTATATCTATATCTATATCTATATCTATATCTATATCTATATCTATATCTATATATATATATATATATATATATATATATATATATGTAATCTTTTTTTAAATGTCACAGTTAAGTTAGACACTAAATTGGTGTATAAGACTTTCTTGTTTGTGAGAAAAGACCCTTTACATGCATTGATTTGACTCCTAAAGTCTACAAAGTTATACATACCTTACTTTCTCGGGATTTGAACTTATAACCTCCAAGGAAAAAACACATACTCTTAAACATTAAAAAATTCATACATAACAGTAAAATTCATTAAAACCATTAATAAAAATATCTTCTATATACAATAATAATAACACTAAATAAACTTAAAATTTGATCCAAGAAATACATAACCTAATCGAGCAAAATGATTTGAATTTAACACAAATTTTCTAACGATCTTCGAATCCATGAAAATTAAAATGATTTGAATTTAACACAAATTTTCTAACGATCTTCGAATCCATGAGAATTAAAATGGAGTGTTGTATTATATAAAGCTTCACTATATAAGTGAAGTTATTATGTACATGTACCACAAAATTTCTAAATTCCTTTCTATCGTAGAAAACAATTAAAGGAAGTTATTGTATACATGTATCACAAAATTTCTAAATTCTAAATTCCTTTCAATCATAGACAACAATTAAAGTGAAGTTATGGTATACATGTATCACAAATTTTCTAAATTCCTTTTGATCATAGACATTAATTATTGTCCAATAAAAAGTAATTAAGATAATGTCTTCAATCTTTTTAACACACAGACCATTACTTTGTTCATAAATTCTTTATAGAAAGAACTCATATTTACAATGAAATCACCTAATATATGATGTGATTTTATTAGTCCCTGTGTAAGGCGTAGATGGACTATAGCGATCGATAATTCGTTGACTTCATATTAATATGTCCTTTGACTATAAATTTTTTCATAATCTCTATTGTTCGAACTAGAGAACTAAAAACATTATTTTTTATATAATAAAAAAAACCTTATATGTTATCATCTCATTGGAGAATAGATTCGAAGTCTTATTGTCAGCTTCAATATTCCCAATGTTTTAAATGTTTAAATATCCAAAGTTTTGAGCATCGACGCTCTTTTTTAATTTTTTTATTTTTATTATAATTTTTACATAACGAAAGTTTTGAGCATCGACGTTCTTTTTTAATTTTTTTATTGCTATTTTTATTGAAATGTTTACATATCGAAAGTTTTGAGCATTAACACTATTTTTGAGGTACTTGAATAGTCCTGGCAGCTTAAATGTTTACATAGTGCAAAGCCCTTAAACAAGCCTGACAGCCTTAAATGTTTACTTAAATAGGTCTATCAGAGTACATTTTTCCTCGAATTTTTCCATACAATCTTGCAATGAATTTGGACAATATTGTTGTCCACCGCCACTTGCATAGTCATCATATGTTTCATATTTCTTCTATGCTTGGAATGCAATTTAGTCATCATTGAAGATACATATATTCTTTACTAGTTCACTGGTTGTTGCATGTTCACTTGTTCGTTGGTTCATCGGTTGTTGCTTGTTGTTGTTTGGTTGAACTTTGCAAGGTTGAGGTCCTACATTTTCAATTGGACCTTTTGGTGCTTGTTGGTTGGTTTGTTGCTTGCTTCTTGCTTTTGTTTGCTTCAACTTTGCAAGGTTGGAGTCCTGCACCCGCAGTTGGAGTTGTTTTTGCACTTTGCAGGGTTCAAGTCTTGCACCCGCCATTGGACCTATGATTCTGTCGTTCATCATTGACGACTAAGATTCAATACCATAGTTTCATTTGTATTCATTGTTTATTGTTTATTGTTTACAGTTTGCAAGTAAGAATGTTTAAGTATTTCCACTGGCATAGTCATCATATGTTTCATATTTCTTCTATGCTTGGAATGCAATTTAGTCATCATTGAAGATACATATATTCTTTATTGGTTCATTGGTTGTTGCTTGTTCACTCGTTCGTTGGTTCGTTGGTTGTTGCTTGTTGTTGTTTGGTTCAATTTTACAATGTTGAGGTCCTACACCTGCAGTTGGACATGTTGGTGATTTCTCACTAGTTTGTTGTGTGCTTCTTTCTTTTGTTTGCTTCAACTTTGCAAGGTTGGGGTCCTGCACCCGCAATTGGAGTTGTTTTTTCAATTTCCAGGGTTCAAGTCTTGCACCCGCAAGTGGACCTATGATTTTGTCGTTCATCATTGATGAGTAGGTTTCAATACCATAGTTTCATTCATATTCATTTTGTATTGTTTATTGTTTACAGTTTGAAAGTAAGAATTTTTAAGTATTTATTCATTATTCTTATCCTACAGACTTTCCATAGAGGTTGGCATATCTTTTTCTCCTGCTCTTAAATTTTCCTCTATTTTTTTCCCCAGGCTTTGCCCCATGTGCATGCCAATGTCATCTGCACAACTTCATCTGTCATTTTTTCTAGCATTAAAAATCTCGGTCCTTTGTCGTATGTGACGAAATGGAAATCTAACGCCTCAATTGAATAAGGAAATTATTTATCCTTCGCACCTTGCCCTAGATGATATTCCCATCTTACATAGGAATGAGTACGTACCTATCCCTTACGGGAATCGAACCTGTGTATTTCACATGAAAAATACGATGTCAAGCTTGTTGCCTTTGCAAAATGTTCTTGTAGAAGAAAACTGTAGGTAGGTGTAGAAGGGATAAGTATGATACACCGATAACTAAGCTACAACAAAATTGCACACCATTGCCAGGCATTATCCATCTTTGTCGGTGAAATATTTCAGTAAGTTATAAAGAAAAAAGTTGCAGGACCTGGAATGCAAACCCTGGTTAATTCTAGGACCTGTTATTGCACTTTGCAGGGTTGAACTCTTGCAATCGCAATTGGACCTACGATTATGTCCTTCATCATTGACGAGTTAGTTTCAATACCATAGTTTCATTCGTATTCGTTATTTATTGTTTACTATTTACAACTTGCAAATAATAATGTTTAGGTATTTATTCATCACTCCTATGTTGCAGACTTTCCATAGAGGTTGGCATATCTTCCCCTCCTGCTCTTAAATTTTGCTCCAATTTTTTCTCCAAACTCTAAACCATATGTATGCTAATGTTGTGTGCACAACTTCGGCTGTCATTTTTTCTAGCATCACAAATCTTGGTACTTTACCTTATGTGACAAAGTGGATATCTAATGCCACAATTAAATAAGGAAAATCTTTATCCTTCCCACCATGCCCTCGATGATATTCCCACCTTGCCCAGGAATGAGTACCTACATGCATTTGCAAAATGTTCTTGTAGAATAAAACTACAGGTAGGTGTAGAAGGGATAAGTATGATACAAAGGTAACCAAGCTGCAACAAAATTGCACACCATTGTCAAGAATTATCCATCTTTAATGGTGACATATTTTAGTAAGTTATAAAGAGAAATTTCGAGGATAGTATCTACATTGTATAGGAATAGGAAAAGGAAAAAAAAAACTGAGACCTTGGGAAATGATGACATTGACTACCTCATGAGAAAAGAGTCAGTGACATGAACTCGTTACTATAGACATAGAGTAAATGCTTTGAGGCACTTTATATGTAATGCATATACAGGAAAAGTTGCATATAATGCAGGTGGAACAATAGTCCACTCTGCATTATTGATGCCTTTTAACAAGTCGCATTTTCTTCCACTCAGGAAATAAATGTTAGATACCTTTTCAAAGATTTATGATGAACTACAACTTGTGTTCATAGATGAGGCATCCTTGATTGGAAGTTGATTCTTATATTCCATTGACAATCGACTTAGAAACATAAAACATGTCCAAACCAAATACTTTAGAAACCTTGATATGGTATTCTGTGGGGATATTTACCAGGAACAACCCATACAAGATTCTCTCATATTTGAGAAACCTATGGTCAACATGCAAACAATGACACATGGATTTTGGAAAGACAACGTAAAGTGCTTTGAATTACATACTACAATGCACTTGACAAATGAAAAAATTATTGCAATTCTAAATAGAATGCGGACAAACAACCAAACATGTGATTAACATATATCAATTCAAGTTGCATGCGACCTGCCCCGACCGACCCAACCTTCCCTTACCTATTCTACAAGAATAAGTATGTTGCAGCGCATAAAAGTTATATGCTATCGCTCATGCCTGGCAATGATATCATCATCAATTCAATTGATCTTGAAGAAGAAAACCATGGCAATGTACTATGTCATCAACATACAACAACATTATGTTTGCAACTTGTCCTGAAATTAGACATGTTGTTTGAAATATATTCCTAGAACTATGATTCACAGGATGGCCTAGTGAATGGTGCAAATGAAATACTCAAATCTTATACCAAAATAGAAAAAGGTGATGTCCTCTAAATTAAGTTCCATGACCCGCACATTGGCCACCGAAAAGTTATCTTATCTATATAATTCAAACACTTTGCGTGAATGGAAACCTATATTGTGAATATCAAAAACAATATCAACATCAGCAAAGACAAATCAACTGAAGATTCAAAAACAGTTTTCATTTCCACTTGCATGTGCACGTACAATCCACGGATCTTGATAGTGTTGCCTTCGACCCTGCTGGAATACGAATACATGGACTTGTATACATAGTTTTGTCCCATGTCATAAACATAGAGTCCTTGTATTTTCTAAGTTTTCTTACAAAATATAACTTCAAAGTCAAACATAAAGTTGATACTGAGATGCAATGCCTTCGGACTAGTGCAAAATGGCATCTGCAATATGATTGCCAATCCATACAAACAAACTCATATGTATCAATTCTCTCACTTAACACGCATAATTTAAATGCACATATGAATGATATACTCAATGACTATGACACAATGCAATTTGATATTTTGTGCTTCCAAGAAACATACATGACATTATGCATGCAAAATAAGCAATTTTCAAATCACACTTGCATATCAAGTTACATTACGCATAGAGTGATGATATTAGTGAAAAAACATATAACAATTTTGGATCATATGCATTTCAAAGAAAAAGATGTTGAGATGGTGCTAGCAAGAGTAATTTTCTGTGGACTGCAAATTGCAATATTCAATTTCCATGACGCTCTGTGTGCAACATTGCCAACATAATGAATGTTTTTTCAAATGCATTACACCATTTACATCTGAACGATACAATTATCATTCTAGGAGACTTCAATGTTGACATGCTACAAAATAGTGCCATAAAAAAAGAATCGAAAAACTACTTGTGCAATTACAATCTCCGCTTTCTTTTGGTTAAAATAAAACATGTACAAAACGCACTTATTGACCATGTATGGTCAAATGTGCCCATTTCACAATACACCCTCTTTATATTAGACACATACTAGTCTGACCATGATACAATTTGTCTTGTACTTGAATTATGAAATATACATCAAACATATTACAAAATCACATTTCCATGTCTCAAAGCATATTTGGATACTTTTTTGCACAAAACCAAATCATTCAGCTAGGATCATCCAACTTCTTAATATTTTCTAGCTTGTAATATATTTTGGCTAGGAAAACTTATATATAACCACAACCATGGATCAAGAAAACAGAGGTTCATGCTTCTAACTCTATCTTTTATTCTATTCCTTTGATTCTCATTTATTGTATGTACATATTACTTGTTTTCCATTACATACCAAATTACATTCATGTTTATTGTATTTTGTGCATTCCCACATTGAAACAAATAGAATAAGTGGAGAAGACGAAGGACTCTTAACCACAAATGTAGAACAAGAGATACAAAGGTGCATGCTTCTACTCTTATTTCATATTCCATTGTTTTGTATTTCATTTATTGTCTGTATGTTTATTCAACTACTTTGCACCTAATTTATTGTATGTAGATACTATATATCTTCCTACATAATAACTTATCTTCATGTCAATTGTATTTTATGTACTGCTACATTGAAATAAATAGAATTGTATTTATTTTTTTACATGTCTTTCTACATACCAACTTACCTTCATGTCCATTGTATTTTCTACATTGCTACATTAAAAGAAATAGACTAGTTGGACAAGAGGATAAAATCTTATATGCCACAGCGGAGGAAGTTGAAGTACAATATTCGAAAAGGTATACCAATAGTGATAGTAAATCAAACACACAAAATGAGTAGGTGGATAAAATATTGGACTAGAAAACGATGATTTAGCAACAATGGTCCTTTGTTAAGACTTCTCGCTTCTGAAAATTTCCCTCCCCTTTCATATTTTCCCACTCTCTTTTATCCATTTTTTTCCCTCTTATATACTTAACCGAATTTCCCTTTCTTTTTCTCCTCTACTTTCCCTTTCTGGTTACTTTACTTAGTCATTTTTCCGAAAATGTCTAGGTGTGTGGGTTGGCGGACTCACGAGTTCACATTTATACTCATGCTTCTATATCATGATTCTAACCAACCGCTTCCCCATTCCATACTTAGCCACCTTTTCAATCATAGATTCCCGGGCTGGCGGGCTCAAAATTGTGCTTTTATTGTTCTGTGTCCTACAAACAACACTCGGAGTTCCGCGATATACAAATTAACAGCCAAATTCCTGGACTAGCGGGATCAAAATTGTGTTTCTATTGTTTTGTGACCTACAAACAGCGCCCGGAATTCTGCGATATACAGATTGACCGTCGAACTCCCCCATCATGCCCCGTTCCATGTTACAGATTTTTTCACTCAAAATTTCCGAGACATATTTGACTGTCGGGTCCTCGCATCTCCTGAGTATCCCTTGACACCCTATTTCATACTCCATCCCCTTCAAGCCTATATGTGACATCCAGAAAAATTACAAACAATATACAATGCATATGCTTATTTATTCATTCTGATGTTCATGTACACATGTTTGCATCAGAAAAAGTTGGACGAGTGACATGGGCATGAGTAGTCAATCATCGCAAACATCAACAGAATGACAAGGCGAAAGGTAAAGATTCATACATTATTCTCTTGCTATGTTTACAAAACAAATATACTAAGTTATTTATTCGTCTATTCCATGATAAATATGTTGATGTCATCTAGAACACATGATTTTCAGTTTACAAGAAGTATCGACGAGCGCAAGTGAAACTCCCAACATAGTGCAAGCTCCGCAGACTAAGTGGTATGGTTACAAAACTTTGTTCTGCATACTTCATCCAAATTGTGCATCTACTTGTACATTTACGCAAAAAAAAATGATACAAACTTCCATTCACATTACTTTTTCTGTTCAAAAAATCTCACGAGGTCTAAACTTATAACACCCAATATACTATCGATAGAAGGTTTGAACAGTCATCAAACTAGAAAAGTGTTCATCTGGGACATAATGGTTATGTATAGCACATTCTTAGACAAGGAAAAAAAAACTAGATGCATTATGCATGCTGACATGACAGGCAATGAAGCCATGATGACAGTCACACTGACTATCCCTACACAACTTCTCCAGAAACATGCAGAAAAGATCTTGTCAGGTAATGGGATATCCATTACAAATTTTAAAATATTACCAAAAAAAGTATATGACCGTGGTGATTGTGATTAGATTATATTGCTCAATAAAACAAGTATTGTGGAAAATGTTCCCACGGTTTGTTCATAATATCGTTTTGTACCAGACACAACAATCAGCCAACTTGCACAAAGCAACGACATTTACCCAATCAGAACCATCGGTGCAGTTGTCACACTCGCGAGAAAAGTTTGCTTGTAACACATCTCCATATAAAATATGGAGAGTCAAACAATGACAAGGCAATGGTATCGTTCTCCATATCCATTTTTGTCCTTTACTTTCACATGCTCATATATCTCAATTATGTTACACAACTATTACACTGTTCCATGTTGTAGCTACAATTGTTCAACACCTATTCAAATTTATTTTCCTCAATGGAACAACAATTGCATAAAGGGCAATTTCCACTTATGCTCTTCAAAAATATAACAAAGAAAAGAGATGTTAAAAAAAGGATCTTTTGCACAACCCAAGCAACATTTGTAATAGAATTGCGAACAAACATAGTACAGGATCTCAAGAAACTAACTAGCTCGACAACTGTTGTACGTATACATCTACAATTCCATCCACACTTTGCACATAAAAATTGCCTTAAACAATTTTGTGCAGCTTTTTTGTTGTACACTTGTATATTATATTGTTTAATATATTAAATACTATGCTCACGTGTGCAAGTTGAGGGTTTTTTGGTTGCAACAAATGCATACTCGAACCCCTTCGAGCCTATATGTGCTAAATGAAACTCTCCTGCTTCTGCCTGTGCTTTCATAAATGATGGCACAATTGATTGTCTACGATGTGGTAAAAAATACCCTTACATATATAGGCATTGCCATAAAGCTTCCATCTGAACCCTCAGCAACACAATTGTACATTGTACAGTTAGACAACCTGTATTACAAGATGTGCTTCTTGGTTTGGCAGAATTTCCATATGAAGTATGCCTACAAAAGAAAGAAAACAGTGTCTACATGTTACGCGATTTTCACGTCCATAGAAAATTTACATTAAATGAGGACAATGACATACTACATATCTGCTGAACCAAAAAAAAAATCCATACCATGCATTGACAATAAACGAAACAATATGATTTGTATCTGTCCATGCTACCCAATCAATATATGAATAGAGTTTTGCAGTGCCATGGAAAATTTAATTGGAAGCGCATAAGATTGTTCAGTCCAGGAATGAGAAGCATGAGGAAAGACCTCATACAAAGTATCCAATTGCGAATAAATTAGGTTCATCCTTTGAGCCATCAAAATGGATTTCTCCTCTGAATGGAACCATCAGGCGTATTCAATAATATTGCAAATTTTGAATTGTTAAAACTCCATTAAGTTAAATGTTGACACTCTTTTCTAGAACTAGTAATGTTAGAACATTGTCATGTCAACGTGATCTTAGTTCATAGTACTATCAGAAGAAAATGTTCATAGTGATCTTGGTTCATAGTAATATAGTAATCGAAAAATCTCTTGGTGCCCATTTGGGGATCTGGATATATATGGGATACAATGCCCAATCTTCGATGGTTTTTCATGTCTTGTGTTTGGCAGACTTTTGTTCATGTGCTTTCGTACTGTAGTTCAAGGTTCTCATGGGCCTGGTTTTTGAATTATGGTTGGATGATAGATTCAGGATCTTATCAGTTTTTCTATGATCTTAAATAATATACAAGACCTGCCTTTCCTTTCAATGTAAGCTCTGTGAAGCAAATGTAATATGTAATTCATTTTAGCACTTTTACTTGATTGATGAAATTACCAAAATTCTTCTTCATAAATATTTTAAAATAAAAGGATATTTGTTAGGTGAAGTCCAATGGGACTATGATATCAACCACAGAAAATTCAAATTCAAATTCGTCATTGTTATACTTACGGTCAAGTTGACAGTACAATAATTTTACTTGAACAACCCTCCATTGATTTTTTGGCATCTTTTTTATGCTTCTCTTGTGCAAACACATCCTAGAAAGTATAACTATGACTCACTTTCTCTATTCCTTGATTGAAGATCTTGTTCACCTGTCTAATGCACTTCATATTTACTGTTAAGACCATTAATGGGGATTTTTTAAGACCAATTCCCGCTTCCAAAAATTTCTCTCCCCTTTATTTTTCCCCTCTACTTTCCCTTTTCGGTTACTTAGTCATTTTTCGAAAAACATCTAAGTGTGCAGGTTGGTGGATTCATGCGTTCACATTTCCACTGATGCTTTTATATCATGAGTCTGACTGACCACTTCCCCATTCCATACTTGGCCACTTTTTCGATCGCCAGTTCCCGGGTAGGTGCGCTCAACATTGCATGTCCATTGTTCTGGGACCTACAAACAGCACCTGGAGTTCTGCGATATACAAATTGACCGTCGAATTCTGCCATCGTGCCATGTTTCGTGTTACACATTTTTCAGTCAAAATTTTGGAGACATACAATTTGACCATCGGGCCCTCATGTATCCTGAGTATAACTTGTGACCATATTTTGAAGCACGACCGACCGCTTTCCATACTTGGCCATTTCTTGGAACCTCTTTCACGGGTCGTCGGGTTGGTGGGTTCACAAAATGTCCAATCCTTAATCGTTTTTCGTCATCCCCGACACCTTTGCACTTATTTCTAAATATGCAATTATTAAGCTTTAAACAACTCATCATGTAGGAACCATAAAGATTGTCATTAATGAGCGAAAGGCTTGAGGAGATCTCCCATTAATACGAATTAAACCAAGATTTTTGGAGAGTTATATTATCCCTTCCGAGTGTTCATTTCAAACATCATGGAATCTCTTTCGCACGTCGTTGGGTTGGCGGCTTCACAAAATCTCCAATCCTTGATCGCTCTTCATCATCCCTGCCACCTTCGCACTTCTTTCTAAGTATGCAATTAGTAAGCTTTAATGGTAACAACTCATTACGCAGGAACCGTAGAAATTGGCATTAATCAATGAAAGGCTCAAGGAGATCTCCCATTGATATGCATTAAACCAAGATTTGTGAAGGGTTATATTATCCCTTCCAAGTGTTCATTTCAAACATCATCTGGAGAAAACGGACGTTCTCGTCAACTTATGGCAGTAGCTCGACAACAGTTCTGTCGAGATATAGTAAACACCTTTGGGCATGACCAAAACTTCCAGTGGTCCAGGGCATATTATTACTACTCATACCCTTCTGCCTAGAAGGAAGTAAGGAGATGGTCCCTTGGTGCGTCGAGAGATATATTTCAAGACAAATAATTCCAAGGCAACCCCTCCTACGTTTATTTGTTTTATAACCCTATAAACGTGTATATCTTTCCCCCCTACGATTATTTATTTTGTAACCCTATAAACATGTATATCCTGCATTCTCTTTGTATATCCATTGCCCGCTCCAAATGTCAAGGATTTTGCAAAAAATAACGAAAGAATGGTTGACGTAGAAGTTGAAGCGGTCGATTTCGAGCCTGAAGAAGATGATCGGATGCACGATGATATGATGATGGATGGTGGCAATGCAGAGATTGTTCCCACTCCTACGCCCAAATTGAAATCCACCATAACGGGGGGCACTTCCCAGCTCGGCGGTGGTGGCCCTAACAAGACCAAAGGAAGGGGTTTCAGAAAATAAATCAGTGTTGAACGCAATAGCCTCTTTGTAGCTCGAGAGTTTGAGTCTCTCGACTTGGATGGTGGTCCTATCCCTCTGATATGTATCCTTTCCTTTCATTTTTAGGGTTTTGGATTAGGGTTTGGATTTGTCCCTGGTGCAGACTATGTCCCTAAAGTCTTTGATTGTAAGGAGGTGGTCTCTTGGTGCCCTGAGAGATACATTTCAAGCCAAAGAATTATTCAATTGCGGGACCATTCTCTTGTTGTGGAGATACAATTAACATCTTAGGGGGTGAGGACTAGAATTCCCAGTGGTCCAAGGAATATTCCTACTACTCATCCCCTTCCACCCAGAATGAAGTAATTTGGACCTCTGGAATTGCTTGTGCAGGTTGTGTCCCTGAAGTCTTTGACTGTAATGAGGTGGTCTCTTGGTCCCCTTCTATCTAGAACGAAGTAATTTGGACCTATGGAATTGCTCGTGTGGGTTGTTTCCCTAAAGTCTTTGCCTGTAAGGAGGTGGTCTCTTGGTGCATCGAGAGATATATTTAAATCCAAACAATTATTCCACTACGGGACCACTGTCATGTTTCTTTGTCACCTCAGGTATTCTGAAATATGTTGAGATTTTCAAAGCCAACATTGACCTTCAGAGGAGAAGACTGCAAGGAGTTCCTAAAAAAGCATGATAATCAGTTTTGTATGCATGTTCAAGAGCTTGTTGATGCCTTCTGCATGTTCTCGCACTAGATTAACAACACAGAATTGTATGCATGTTTTTTTGTTTTTTGTAACTCCCCTACCTGTACTTATGACAAGTATGTCCAATGCTTCGGTGCAAAGAACGCAGTCCAATGTCTATGGATAAATATATATTACCCACTATTTTTCTTATAGATTTACTATTAAAAAATTGCCTTGGAATCTTGGTTATTTCTTATTTGTTGGATTTAACACCTTTTCTCGTTTGCATGGTTCGATAGTCTCGTAATTCTTAAATATTGTATTGACTCAAGTAATTTGATCAAATAATAAGCATTGAATAATTATATGACAATGCATTATGTCGATCACATGAGGCTTCTATGGAAACGTAAATGAATTTCACATAGTTTCAAACCAACATTCAATTCCATTCGTAATGTAGATAGAACATAGAAACATTGATTCACGATGTGGGAGTTAGGGTCCCACCCAAGAAGTTTCTTTCTCATCTCAACCTTGTTGAGTGAACTATGTCTTATTTCCCTCTCGCTTCATTGATTCCTTCACTCAAAAAGGAAACATATTATTGGTTATTCATCCCCTGTCCTCTTTTTGAGCACTTTTACTTTATTAATGAAATTACCAAATTTCTTCTTCGCAAATATTTTGAAAAACAAAATGATATATGCTAGCTGAAGTAAAATGGGGCTATGAAATCAACCAAACTATTAAAATTCAAGTTTGTCATTGTTATACTTATGGTCAAGTTGACAGTACAACAAGTTTATTTCAACAACCCTCCATTGGTCAAGTTTATGAAAACACATACTAAAAAGTATAACTGTGAGTCACTTTCTCTATTATTTGATTGAAGAGCCTATAGAGTTGTCTAATTGACTTCATAGTTACTGTTGCTCCTAAAGTCTACACCTGAGTGATAAAGGGCAGAGCTAGACCACCAGAAATTTGGAATGGTCAGTCTTTTGAATTTTTTGGTGAGTTAGAGTGTTGTTTCACAAAGACAAAAGCATGGTCAAATTGGAAAGATGATATGGGTGAGGGTACTCCTTGGCTGGTAGCAGAGTAATGAAGACAAGTGAAATAATAGAGGTAAAAACAGAGGGAAACAACAAACCATTCAATGAATAATTTGATGCANCAAGAAGTTTATACTTAAAATAATTTTTCAAGACATTAAACAATGTATCAAAAACACAATTACTCCCATAGGTTGCAATAAAAAAAAATATTCATCAAAGCATTAGATGACGCACCTCAGTCGACTTAAATGACCAATAGCACAGTCTACAAAATCGACCTCCCTATTATCGAATCAACAAAGATGAATATTATGGGATCATAGAATTTTTTTGTGTGAATTGAATTGGAAAAAATTGTTACTTATTCTACTTTTTTTAAGGCCTTATCACAATAAGAATGCAAACTTATCCTAACCGATTGTTATCTACAAAATCAAAACATCAATAGCGAATGTAAATCAACTATACATAGTTATAGTAAAAAATCAAGTTATAGTTTATATTTGCATTTGCTCACACCCTTTTTAATGATACAAGCACAATAGAAAACGAGTATGTGGATAAAATATTGGACTAGAAAATGATGATTTTGCATCAATGGGGCTTGTTTGAGACCAATTCTCGCTTTCGAAAATTTCACTCCCCTTTTTTTTTTCGCACTCTCTTTTATCCCCTTCTTTTCTCTCTTCTATACGTAACCGAATTCCCCTTTCTTTTTCCCCTCTACTTTATCTTTCTGGTCACTTAGTCATTTTTTCTGAAAAATGTCTATGTGTGCGGGTTGGCGGAATCACGGGTTCACATTTCCACTCATGCTTTTATATCACGACTCTGACCAACCGCTTCCCCATTCCATACTTATCCACTTTTTCGATTGCAAACTCTCATGCAAGCGGGCTCTAGATTGCACTTCCATTGTTTTGTGACCTACAAACAGCACCCAAAGTTCTGTCATATACAAATTGACCACGAGACTCCCACATCATCCCCTCTTCCTTGTTACACTTTTTTCACACAAAAGTTTCGAGACATACAATTTGTCTGTCGGGCTCTCACGTCTCTTGAGGATCCCTTGTCACCCTATTTTGAAGCTCGTCTGACCGCCTTCCATACTTCACCATTTCTTGGAATCATTTCATGGATCATCTAGTTGGCGGGTTCCGGAAATCTCCAATTCCTAATCGTTGTTCCCCATGCCCGCCACCTTCCCACTTATTTCCAAGTAATTAGTAAGGTTTAATGCTGACAATTCATCATGCAACAACTGTAAATATTTTCATTAATGACCTAAAGGCTCGAGGAGACAATCACACTGACTATCCCTACACAACTTGTCCAGAAACATGCAGAAAAGATCTTGCCAGGTAATGGGATATTCATTAAAAATTTCAATATATTAGCAAAAACGAGTTTGACCGACCGTTTCCATATTCCATACTTAGCCACTTTTTTTATTGCGGGTTCTCAGACAGGTGGGCTCAAGATTGCACTTCCATTGTTTCACGACCTACAAATAGCACCCAGAGTTTTGCGATATACAAATTGACCACTGGACTGCCCCATCATGCCCTCTTTCATGTTACACATTTTGCACTCAAAACTTCTGAGACATGCAATTTGACCGTCGGGACCTCACCTCTCCTGATCATCCCTTGTAACCACATTTTGAAGCCCGACCAACCGCTTCCCATACTTAGCCATTCCTTAATCACTCTTCCCCGTCCCCACCACCTTCGCGCTTCTTTCTAAATATGCAATTAGTAAGTTTTAATGCTAAGATCTCATGATGCAGGAACCGTAAACATTGTCATTAATGAGGGAAAGGATGGAGGAGATCTCCCATTAATACGCATTAAACTAAGATTTTCGGAGGGTTATATTATCCCTTCTGAGTGTTCATTTCGAACATAATGGAATGTCTTTCGCAGTTCATCGAGTTGGCAGGTTCACAAAATCTCCAATCCTTAATTTCTCTTCTTCGTCCTCGCCACCTTTGCACTTCTTTCTAAGTATGCAATTACTAAGCTTTAATGCTAACATCTCATCATGCAGGAACCGTAGAGATTGTCATTAATGAGCGAAAGGCTCGAGGATATATCCCATTCACAGGCATTAGACCAAGATTTGCGAAGTGTTATATTATCCCTTCTGAGTGTTCATTTCAAACATCGTCTGGAGAAAACGAACATTCTCGTCAAATTATGGCACCAGCTCAAAAGCACTTCTATGGAGATATAGTGAACATCTTCGAGCATGAGGACCAGAACTTCTGGTGGTCCAGAGCATATTCTCACTGCTCATCCCCTTCTACCCAGAACGAAGTAATTTGGACCTCTGGAAATGCTCGTGCAGGTTGTGTCCCTGAAGTCTTTAACTGTAAAGAGGTGGTCTCTTGGTGCGTCGAGAGATATATTTCAAGACAAATAATTATTCCACTATGGGATCACTCTCTTGTTTCATTGTCACCTTAGGTATTCCACAATATGTTGAGATTGTCGAAGCCAACATTGACCTTCGGAGGAGAAGACTGCAAAGAGTTCCTAAAAAAGCATTAATGGGTTGGACCTCTTACCTGAGTTCCTGGAAGACCCAACAGCATCTCCTGAAGATATCACAAGGTTGCAGGTTAGTTCGTTTAGAAATCCATTCTGGGAAATTGCCTGGCTGTTTACAAGAATAACAGGACAGAAATCCACAAGAAGCATTTCTCACATGATTCTTTATATTTTGTATTCCACGGTCAAGGAACCAGCCATTTTTTATTGGGGGAAGCTAATTTCCATTGAAATTTGTTCCCAATTGTCACGATTCAAACAGGAGAAGAAATTTCATATATCATCCTACTTGGTTTTCACGATAGCGCATTGTTGTCCGTTTCCAAAATTGTCTTTGTCCAAGAAGGTAAACTGTGAATTCGACCTAGTAACCTTCTATTACCAGACCTTGTGGAGGCACAAGGTCTCCCATTGTTTTTATGAGGTTTTTAATGACTTTGTCTCAGTTTTCAAATATTTATTGTTAGGAAAGGATGCTCCCCGGATGTCTGACCAGGAAACCATGTTTTTGGACAGGAAGGGGACACTTGAACAAATGGAGAATTATAGTGTAATAATGCTTTTTGGATCCAAGGAAAATCCTTCTTTCCTTCCATGTCACATTACAGAAAGAATGTTTGTTACAGAAATAGAAAGGCAATACAACTAGTGGTTGCATTTTTTCCATGAGAAGAGAAAAAGTAGTTCATTACTCTTCCTTGGAAATTTGGAGACTTCATTTTCAGGAACGTCAATAATATTGACGAATTCGCAAGCCATTTCAACAACTTGAACCTAAGATATGCTAAAAGGATAAGAGGGTTTGACCCTAATGGGATTTTTGTAGAACATTTACTAGCAGTTGGCTTCAACAATTCTTTTATCCATACACTCCTGAACGAAGATAGAGACAATGATGAAAACACTCCTGCTCTTGACGCTGGCGACCTAAAGACATTGCAAAGCACCAATTAATTATACAAACAACAAGGAAAAGGCCCCGGTGAGAAGAGTGTCCAATCCCCAACTGCCACTCCCAAGAGTACGACATCCTGTAGCATCGCTCCAATGGCCCACCCTAGTAGGAAAGAAACCCACAATTCTTCAAATGGAGGAGGAGATAAGAACCCTCCTCGGGGTAAAATTGATAGTTCTCACAAGCTTCCCGTGAGGAAGAAGAGAAAAAACATTGTGGAACAAGCGGAAGAGCCCAGAACTGAAAGTGAAGACATGGAACTTGAGACTGATCTGGATAATGTATCTCACAACATTGATCATCCCAGGCACACGATCCACCATAATCCCCTAATCGAAATAGCCGAGACCGAGATTTGTGACGAAGATGAATCCTTTGTATTCCAGAGCGTTGTTTTTCAAAACGAATCTAAAAATTTAATTATTGAAAAGAGAGATGTCATAAATAAGAAAGGGAAATCGTGATAGATTAACCTTAGGAACATGCATTCGTCCCAAATCTCCCGACTTCACCGAGAAACCGAAGATGCTCTTGATGATTCCATTGGAGGCATTGAGGCAGAGAATGCCAGATTGAAGGATCAAATCAAGGAATTTGAGGAAGCTTTGATTCCTATCCCATTGCTTGCCAATCCTTTAGCAATAATCATTCCTGCCACCCCTGCGGCCAAGTTAAAAGTATCCTCCAGCCTCCTCACATCATGTAGAGGCTATCTAAGAAGAATATCAAGAAAATAATGGAGATAATTACTTAATCCTGGGAAACATCAAAAAGTCTAGCTTCCTTTGGAACGAGGGCACATGCCTTGCAGGAACATTTGCAGTTGGATTTAAAAAATGAAGGTTTCTATCTAGACACGGTCCTCCCTTTTGGCATCAATGTCACCAACATGACAGAAATGAGAAGAAGACAAGAAGATCTCGCCTCCCCAAACCGAATCAAACAATTAAATGCATGTTAGAAAGAGAAAGTTAAGAACCTACATCTCATTGTCCAATCATGTGAACAAGCCATATCAAAGAAAGAAGAATTATTCAGAAATTTGATCGAAATAGACTTAGCCAGAAGTACCAATGAGGTCTAAGACCCTAACTTAATCCTCAACTCCATGTCCTTAACCAAGCAAGCCTTTGATGAAAAAGTTGATATTTTTAAGGGGTTGTCTTCAGAAAATTTTTACAACATCCTTGAATATGGTGAAGATGACGTGGACAACTGGCTAGTGGACTATTCGGTACAAAATGAAGAAATTTAACAGGCTCTGTGTAATCTTTCTATCGATCTAAGGGAATTAGAAAGCGAAGCTTTCAACATGAAAATTCGTCATGAGATCAACATGGCCCCCATGAGAATCTACATTGTAGAATGGCTCCAAAGGGAAATCGACAAACTCACCGATGAAGGGCAATAAGTGGTTGGCACGATTTCAACAACCATCGACGAAAGAAATAAAAAGGCATCAGCAAGCAAATAGAAAAGGGGGAGAGAGATACCATCATAGTAAGTCTATAATGATCACATCATGCTTTCTTTATCAATCGAGTTATTCCACCTCTTTAAATAGAAATGTCTAACCAAAGACTGATAACTCCCAATTTCTTCTTTGCAGGTCTTTCTCTCTATCGGCGCCCACTTCTTCTTTCTAAAGTCCTATTTCTTGTACTTGTTTATTTTATGGTCTACAGGAGCACCAATCCCATTCTATATGACAAATGCATTTAAATTTTGAGGAATATGTAATAGACATTATTATTTTTTGATAAATTTCAAAGAAAACTACTTCGGGAACAATCTCAACGGTGCCTTGTAACCCTGTTTTCGGAATGCAAAGTTAGTTCTCTTTATGCATGTCGGTCATCTTCTTTTATTTTTATGTTCTTGAAATTTTTTATCTTGAACTATGTTGGATCTCAGAAAATTGTTTTTATTTAATTTGAATATTTAATGTGTGTGATTCCTATTCCTATTATCTAGGAACCTTTATTTCAAAAAACAAAAAAAAAATTATATTGTTTTGTATTGCTTTTAGTCATTACGACAGAAATTCTCTAAGTCCTGTTATCGCACAGTTTGTAGGAAGGGTTTAGGTTAGCTTGAGTCAAGGCTTCAAACTGGCGTAACAGGAGATTCCCCACCCACTCTCACCTCGATGGGGAGCTCTTTCTATTTAGGATGGCTAGTCCAAGGAAGACGTCCCTATGTAATCTGGTCTCTGAAAGGCTAAAGGTTCGATGGATCAAGGTAAGAGGTTCCCTTTCACAGATTACTACCAATAGAGATAGTAAAAGGAGATGTTCCACTGATGAGGCACCTGTTTGCGAGACAAGACAAATAACTATAGAATGTGCTGCAGTGGTTAGTTCTTCAAATTGTCAATGACTATCTTTAAATGTACATATATGAGCAATGATTAGATGTAATTATTGACGAAATCAATGATTACTAAACAAAGTTAGATAGCTTATATCACTTCTTCAATAAGTACAAAGAGATAATGGCATTTCAATGTATACAAAACAATTCTTTTTATATCACAATGCAAATCTGCTCATACATATATATTGTTGCTGCATCACAATGCAGAATTAGGGTGACGTCAGCCCTAATGATAGGTCAAAAAAGAGGACAATGAGTAGGACGTTTTGTCAAAGAAACTTATGGATACGATCAACTACTCAAAGACTTATCAAATAGATGACAAATGTCACAACGTTTCAGGTTAAACAAGAGATCAAACAAGAGTGTGACGTCACCTATAATGTTTCTGCTGCAACTATGACGTCAGCCTTAAATCAAATTTGTTAGAGAGGCCCAAAGGTAAACGTTTTGCAAATTTAACCACTGAAAATACTTAAGACCTTTATGGTTGTCAAGGGATGACCTATCCGCACCTTTTAGAGCAAACAAGAGTTTAAAAAGGCCAAGACGTCACCTCTAGGGTTAGGGTTAGTAAATCTACTAGGGTTAGACGCTAGGTTAATTAGGGTTTTAAGCAAAAGAGAGTTTTTTAAAAGAGTGTTTAAGCACAAACAAGCTCAAGATTATCTTCTAGACTAGTGCCTTGGGTTAATGGAGTCAAGTGGAGTGAAACTAATGGCTTGGAAGACTTAAA
>JASDQU010947556.1:42831-58021 GCA_032191745.1 Picea mariana
CGAGGATGAAGCTTGTACGCCTGCGGACATCACCTTTTTAGCCATGAGGTCTATTAGGATCTCTTTGACGGACTTTTCTACTGTGCTAATGTCGTCTGACTTGCACGCTTGAGATCAGATATATCAGGTTGGTGAGAAAACACTCAATGTAACAGAACGGGTGGCAAGCTCTCAATAAGCACTACGTGAAAGCGACTTGTTCTCTGTGGGCTCTAATAATCACAATTGGAAAAAGTGTTGTCGTTGCAACGCTTGAAGGGATAAATATACAACGTCGTAACGGACTCCTCCAACGGGTAGGAATGCCTCAATCAATGTAATTCCATTTGTTATGGCATGGTCCAAACGGTCCAATGGAGAACGCTCTGGAAATAACTATGTTTCTAGTTGTTCTAGAGCGTCATTCTAATGGTCAGGATGCCTCCAACGGTCATATCGCTTCGTCGTGGCGAAGTGCCAGTCGGTGTTGTTCTGCTATTCCGGTGAGCTTCAAGTTCTTTAAGCTTTTCATCTTCTCTAGAACCTCTTGCAATTTTTCTAGCTTTGCTTTCCTCTTATTGAGCTTCCTTGCTTTCTTTCCTGTGATCTGAGTCACTGGGTTCCTCATTCCATTTTTATTCTTTCCTTCTCTTAGCATAGTAACTTCGCACTACTGAGGATATTTCACAAGATTTGAGGATAATACTTCTTTTCTTGTTGTTTCTGGAGTAGGTGTCCTACTCTCATGCATGAATAAGTTCTTAAAGTCTTCCTGCGTTATTTTAACTTCGACAGCTAGGTCTCTGGTCCTCAGTTGCTTCGACTTGTCCTCTTGTTCTTTGATTAAGCGCGCTATTCTTTTAGAAATGAAATCCTTTAAGTCTTGCTTTTTCTGTTTTATAGCTTCTTCTTATTCTTTCCTTCAGATCTGATCTCTCTCAATCCAAGTCTTTCCTAACAAAAGTGCAAAAGGAGTGTTGTTCTCAGCAAACTTAATGACCTCAAATTCTCCTTTTGTCGATGCTCCATGAGCACTCATAAGTACATGGGTAAGTCTTCCATGTAAGTTTATCAACTTTCCTTTAAACAATCCTACTCCTCCCAATGAAGGAACCATAGCAAGCTTTCCCAAAATTTCCCAAGTTCTTTTTGTCATAATGTTCACCTGTGTTTCTGCATTCAATACACAATCTATGTCGAAGTCTCCTATTCTTGTTTCTATGCACTCTTCATCTTTTAAGATCTCTGATAAACTGGTGTCTCTGTGATTATTCAATGTTTCTTTCATCTTCAATAATATAGTCTCTTATTCTTTCTGGTTCTTGAGCATATTCTTAGTCTCTTGACCTTCCTCATGGTCTTCTTGTCTCATGTTCATCTTTTCAACTTTAGAAATCATTCTATGGAAATCTAAAACTTCATGTTCAGTAGCCTTAAAACAAAGGTAAATAGGACATCGACCAAGGCATTCCTTAACAAGATGTCTCAGTCTTCTACAATTTTAACCAAGAGTCAATCCTCTCTCTCTCTCTTGAACGATCCCCAACCTTTCATGTACTGGGCACTGGGATCACAATGGTGGATCTGCAAAAAATTCTTTCTAGGATCTTGCATCCACTTATTAGTCCAACAGTTCTTTCTATGCATAGGAATAACATATATTTCACTAGTTCTATTAGATCTATTCATATCATATCTTCTTTCTTCTAGTTGTGCCCTAATTTCCGGACTAGGACCAAATCTATCAGACATACCTAGATCCATTCTTTCGAAACAAAAATTTCCACTTATCTTACCTTTATCAAAGCACAAAGCTTTAAGATCTTACCTCTTTTCTTCATATCGGGCTTCTTTTCTTAGCACAAAGGCTCGCAATTCAAGTAGATTACTGCGCACCACCGCAGCAGATCTACGCATAGAGCTTTCTTATTTTATTTAGTTCCCAGCAATCACAGTTTCAGGTCCCAGCAACAAAACCATTTGTTGGCACAGGGGCAGACCCGGGGTTCAATGCACCAACAAAACCCTAACTACCAGCCCTTTCAGCAACACCTATGAAGCAAATGAAGTCTCACCCGAGATAAAGGCAGGGGGGGTTGCAGGACTTAAGTGTCTACAACCTAGCTGGGACACATATATGTGATTACAATACTTAATAGAGCACTTAGTAGATAGAATTCATTAGCATTTAACCCTTATTCACATCGCAGGTAAAACCCTAATTACAGAGCAGCGCAGTATTCAACAATATCTAACACATACAAGTACTTAGCACATAAAAATAGATCAGATCTAGCATTCATTTATATTACTAAGAACTAAACTACTATATCAGATGCATCTAACATACAGAAATATGACAACACTAAGCGTAAATCACATCAATCACACAAAGCAACCATAACACAAGATATATGTGGTTCACCCCCAGCGTGGGGCTACGTCCACCAACTCTTCGTCTTCTTTATTATCTTCTTTCAATCTTCTCACATGCACAAAGCCACAAAACCAACTCCGCATAGGACAGGAGATCTGCGCATACCTCGCCAGATCCTCCTTCCCCAAGCTTGGCACAACACAAAGCCTCTTTATAATCACTTGCACTCATCTTTGCAAGTTCTCAACACACAATATGCACAAAGCCTTTACAATCACATAGATCAACTACTTACATTGCTTGCACTTAGCATGATATCACCCTTAACACCACTTAGCACCACTTAGCATTGCTTAGCACTGCCTACTTACATTGCCTAGCTTTCTATTTATACATTACAAAAGGGGCCAAAGCATGGATAAACCCATGGGCCGACATCCCATACCTGTTACATAAACCCTAAACCCAAAAAGGCCCACAAAAGGGGGCAAGATCCCGCGATCTCCACTTTGCCTGGCGCTCCATCTTCGACCAGCATGTCGAAGTCCCAAAATTGGTCAAACATGACCATCGTTTCCACAAAACCTGGTCGAGGGCCAACAAACCCCCAACACTCACCTATGGCTCGTCCTAAGTCACTATGATCTGGGTAACTCTAGTGGTTCATAAATACTAGTATACTCATCATTCATGGAACTAAGACAAATCCTAATGGACCAGGATAAGTGAATAATTTTGACTCCTAACCATGATGCTAATAATAGTACTAGAAACAACTACTAAAAATTATGGTGGCCTCATGCAGTAACACTAACACTCTTCAAAGACATTTTTGCAAGTACACTTTGATGTTAACTACTATTACACTCGTGCTATATGCAAAAATGGTTATGGGTAATTTACCAACAACAAAATGGGTAGGGGGTGGAATCAAGCTCATACCAACATCATTTCCTCTTTGACCTACCTCCCTATCAAAATCATGGCCTTTTGTAGATGCATCACCCAAACAAGACACATATCCCAATGCAACCTTCCCTTGATCATGTGCATTATCTTAACATGTTTAGGTACTACAAGATCGTCTTGTGTGTCTGTATACTCCATATAATCATTCTTGCTCCCTAACTCATCATTTATCCTCTAACTCTAGTCTGGTGACATTCTCTCAAGTCATTTTAATGCAACCTTCTCTATTATTTGACCCAACGCATGCTCTTTCTCACATTTTTTGGCGCTAGCCAAATCTCCTTTACTCAAATCTCATAACCTTCTCATTATCTCACACTCTAGATACACCTCAACATTGTACTCTCTCACAAGTATTCCTTCGTGACATATATTCTTCTCATCTAGGCCTCCCACTAGTCTTCCTTTAATGTTGCATGTCTCTCTTAACACTTATTATGGCTAGTTGTCATGTTCTCTTCATCCTCCATCAACCAAGCTTCATGCTTCTTGACACATAAACTCCTCCTCCGCAACATCCTTTATCACCACCCCACAATGCAAGACTTGTGATTCCATCTCTACAGGGTTAGGAAATATACCTCGTTCCATAATAAATGTCTCATTTGAGACATTAACCTCATAAAATAGCCCTTTTCCAAGTACTTTCTTGAATTCTTCCAATGCTCTGGTTAAAAAATTATGATACTTCACAACAATTTCTAAAGCATAGCTTACAATTGCACCTTTAAACCAAAACATGCTACATGTGTGGGTTCATCTTCGAAGGTCTACAATTTCAACAATTTACTGACATTTCTAGCAACATTTGCAATTGGTCTCTAGTGGCAAGCCTACTTCAACAATATTTTAAACCATTCATACAAAAGAACATGAAATTTATCCCAAAATATCTCATGTTCATCCTCAAATGAGTGCTTGTGCTTAAATTTATCCATATCCAAGTCTAAATACACATATTATTGACATTTAAATGCATGGATTCATACCTCAAACTAGTCTTACAAATCCAACTTCACCAATTTCAATCGTATTTCAACCACCCTGTATCAATTAGGGTCCAAATAACAAAACCATTTGTTGGCTCAAATAAAGACTTGAGGTTTGTATAAGTGCCCAAAAAAGGTTATATGTAGTTTAGAATGTTCACATTTTCAACCTTCCAAAGATAACATATCTCACTCAAAGATTATTTAGAATTCCCACTAAAAATAATGCATATCATAGGAAAATGACAATGGTGTAGGGTTCCTTAAGTAATTCGTTATTTGAGTATTAAGCGCATAGTCTTATTAATGAAACGTGAAAGTAAATCATTCATCCAAACATAGTGCAACAATAAATAGATCATGCATATAACAAATAACAATGAAAATGTAACATAACATCCAGTGGTTTCCATTATAATAACCAACATAAGGTTACAACAATAATAGAGTACATATCGTAGTTGTAACATGTCATAACTTAGAACCCACGTCAACATTAATAAATACTAGAATATTCATCATCACCATAACAATCATAATAATTCCGAGATACATTATAGAGCCTACATAGTAGGCCTTGAAGGGTGGTAACATATTAATCTACAAGGAGGAACGAGGAAGGACATTTGTCATCCAATTTGTCGATTAAGATTCGCACCTTTAAAAATTGACATGTAGAGGTATTCAATGCAACAACATCTCCAATGATTGATGCCTTTGCAAATGGTATTCTACATACTCGTACTTCCTCATCTCTACAGCATTTTTTGTCCAAGTTCTTGGGATTCAATGGATTAGATTATAAGTTAGACCATTCTTAGTGCTCCACTCTACACCTACTCGAAAAAGGGTGATAAAATCTAGCCTCGGTGATGACTTTCAAATTAATGAATGCATCCAAAACCTTCACATGATTAAATGAATGTCCATGTTTTGGTCCCTTATATCGATCAACATGTTGTGTGTATCTTCGTGGTGACAATAGAACTTGGCATGTACATATTTAGTGTTTTAAGCAAGCTTTGCAAATTTTGCACAATCATATAATTTATCCCAATATGTAGAATTGTGACTTCATTGTGAAGTATATTTAGTACCTTGTATACCTACGTTGTAAAATAAGCATGCAAATGGATCCAAAGAATATGCATGTCATCTTAAATTGGTTTTCCCTAACCAACATTTTTTTATCTACAAAGCTTCTTTATCTAGGAAAAGTTTTACTGCAAATTCATTTTGGAATTTTCAAACATTGCATATCCTCTCCATTGGATAATGTGAAGTTGTGCATAATGAAAATAATAATTTATTTTAGAATCAAGCGCAACAAAAATCATTTTATGACTCAAGCACAATTATGTTCTACACTAGTCTTGTGCCTACTTGATCTTCACTGGTGTTTCAAGAATGAGACAAATACGTCTAAGTATATGGTAGGAGTAGTTCTAACCCAACATGGTTGTAACATACCGAGCCATGGAAGTTGGTCACGCCACGCAAAATTTTTATCTTTAACAACTCTGATACTTTAATGTAAGGTACCCAGCGCTTAGTTGCAAAACATTACGTGTGAAAACTCATTAAATTATTAAGATCTACTGCTAATTAAATTCATGTAGCTTACTAGACACAGATCACACACAATATTGACCAATGGAATGATACCATAGTTCTGAATGCATCTAGCAGCATATATTAAACATGAATATAACTATTCAAGCAAACAATAAACACACAACATTCATGTAAACCATTTACACAACATAATTAACATAAGAACATAACATAAATACTTATCTGTTAATGATTAACCAACTGGTTGTAAACGAAGGATGAACCTCCCAGCCATAGGTACTACTAATAATTTTCTCTCATTAACAAGCCACCCCCTAGTTGAGGCTATGAGTCCACAAGGAGATCTGGCCCACTAGCTATCCACTCTCCACATAGAGCAACCCCAAACCCAGGTTCTAGTCTCATAGCAGTTCCAAACCTCCAGCTCTCTCTTTTCCCCACAACCTGCACAACCCAAGGAATGTACCCCCTCCATTGTTCACAATCCCTCAGGCTATACCATTCATTTATCAGGGCCACTAGTGCATTCGGTTGGCCAGGAATCACTCAGTCGGGAACTCTAGGAACTCTCGGTTGTTTCATATTTTCTCACAACAACCTTCACAAGGCTCTGAGATATTTCCTCCACAAGAAATTGCACCAGAGGCTTACGACCCGATTTATCGGAGCACAAGCCTCTATCTCAACATAAAAACATATCCAAACAATGGATTCCTTCAAGTATACCATGGTTGGTCTTCTTCCCAGGCCCTTGCTCTTCCTTTGCTTCCCAAAATATGTATGTAAAAACTGTCCCCATTCTGCATATGAATTTCCTCTTCTTCCTTGCTTTCCTGAATCGCACTCTTCTTAAGGATTATTGTACTTCAACCCACGCTCTCCAATAACTATGGGATGTGACCACTCACACCCACCCTCTGACACGAGTTTAATGATTGGTGTCTCATACACTCAATCAACAAATAGGAGGTTCCACAAAAAGATAATAATTTTAGGAATGTGGGTTGAATTAATACCCATGAATAATCCCCCTTGGACCCCTCTCTCTTGTGGAATCATATCCCCCCATCGTTCTTCATTCTTTCGTATCACAACCAACAATTATTACTTTTATTAATTATTTCAATGTTCATAATATGCAAATCGTCCCCCAACCATATTAAATCAATATAGGCTCTGCGCCCCAACACCTCGTCTGACCAACCTAATTCACGTTTACACAATTGCATTATAATTCCAAGGGTTAGAACTGGGGATGTTACATCCCCTCCCCCTTATTTTTGCAGTGTCCTCGGTGCACAACGCCTTACAGGTGTAATTTTATTTTACAATTTCGGCTCCCCGACCAATAATCAACATATAGGCTCTTTGGCTTGAAATCGTGTAGGCATTCCAGCTTAAACAAATTACATAGGCACTCTGGCCCCAATACCACAGATACATAGGCACATCTGACCACAAAAATCACAAATACAAAGGCACCCTGACTCGAAACACATACATAATTCACTGACATTCTCCTACAACTATCTTGATTTCCACCATCTCTCTCCCTCTTGACTTGCCCAATCCAAGGAATGTACCATTTGTTTATCATGGATATACCATCCATTTATCAAGGCTAACCCAAGGAATGTACCATTTGTTTATCAAGGTCTCTCTGGAACAGGTATTCATAATTTGTTTATCACACTAGATTTCACTCTTCAAGCCTGACAACCTACTTCTTCAATAGTGAAACTCACACATGAGTTCACTCTTCAGGCCTGACAACCTGGTTCTTTGATAGTGCAACTCACACATGATTTCACTCTTCAGGCCTGACAACCTAGTTTTTTGACAGTGCAACTCACAAAGGAGTTCACTCTTTAGGCCCGACAACCTGGTTCTTCGACAGTGCAACTCACACAGGAGTTCACTCTTTAGGCCTGACAACCTGGTTCTTCGACAGTGCCACTTACATAGGATTTCACTCTTCAGGCCTGAAAACCTAGTTCTTCGATACTACAACTCACATAGGATTTCAGTCTTCAGGACTCACAATCTTGTTCTTCGACAATGCAACTCACCCTCTATGCTCATGTATCCCTTTCACTGTTATACAGTTCCTCAGGCGATCCATCATTTTCCAAGATGTTTTCACGTAGACAAATGCCAACTTGATGCTAGACTTCCACTATCAATATATAACCCATGGAAATCATCCCATCTGCATTACACTCATACAATTAACATGAGACATCATCATATAATTATAAAATTTCAAATCTATTTCACATAGGAAAACATAATTTCCCAAACATGAGTCTTTTTGCTCATAATTGTTTGGCTCTTGTAGCAATAGATTTTACTCTTCCTTATGGGATTACAACCCTGCCATATCAAATACCATTTCCCCTGCAATTTTCTCAATTCCATGCAGCCAAACAAATTATTAGTATATCGTAACAATTTTCAATTATCAACTTCTCAAATCTGGTTATACAAGAAAATAAAAATTCCCACGCATGGGATTTCCGCTCTTTATGTTTGGTTCTTGCAGCAATAGATTCCAGTCTTTCTTATGGGCATACATTGTCACCATATCCAGACCATTTTACCTGCGACTTCCTCAACTTTCTTGCATCCAAACAAGATTGTTAACACTCATGCATATTTTTAGCAGTTCATGAAATGATATCAAAATTGTATCTACCCAACAATTCAATCATTTCCAACCATTATTCACATTAAAATGACATTCTATTATTCATCATATTATCTAGAATAACACTATAATTCATTGTACATGCATTATCAACACATCAAGCTTTTCATAATGCAATCAAACTTTATCAATAAATAAAACCAATGTGTCAATAATCCTGGTCACATCTACACAATGCATCATTGCATTGATTCTGGAATACCATATGTTCATGTCATGTATTCCACCATGTGAGTTGGAAGGTGTGGCCCATGCCTCAATACACCATCCAAAACATTTCCCACAACTTGTTTGATCCTTTGGATACCTTCCTCTTCAACCCATACACAACACTCGAAACATCATCCCTTGGTACTATTTAGTATAGGAAAAAAGGTTGCAGTCCAAAACTCAGTTACATAGGGAATAACCATCCTGCACTTGGATAGCACTATAGCCTTTCCATATCCAAACTCATCGTGGCCTCACACATGACCGTCTCAAATGACATTCATTGTTACAACATGAGTAATGTCTCCCGACTTAACTCGGTTATGAATTCATAACCAACATAACACAATATGCAATTAAATTTCATAAATGCATTCAAGCAACAAATAATATTTGCATACTCAAGGCCTTCCACCTTTTCTTCAATTCAAGTATTGATATTAGAATGAGGGAATTTTTACCTTCATTCCCTTCAACATTTATACGTTATAACAACCCCAAATGCATACATGTGTGGTTGTTATCAATTTACTTGATGCTACCTAATCTTTTACATTTGTAGAAGCTCGTCGACTCCCTTCACTAATTTTATTGGTCAACATTTTCTCCATCCTCATTTGACTTCATATGGATGGATACCATAAGCAACAATATTGTCATGCTATAGTCATGTTTCCTGGATACAAATTCCATCACTAGTTTTATTCAAATATCATAGCATCATTATTTCATATATATATATATATATATATATATATATATCAGCAGACTACTCTTAGTCTATAATCATGCCACCAACATGTTCATGCATGTCTACATGCACAAACACACATCAATATGCATCAAGCATTTGATCTTTCATTCCTATTTTATGCACATGCATTCTATCTTTATTCTATGCATCCTGCATCAATTCTATCGCGCACTCCATTGCATATCTATTTCATATTAATTAATTATTTAGATTTATTGTTGTAGATGGATGTTTTTGAATTTATGTATAACCTTGATGCCCTATGCACTGTTATTGTTCTCAACTGTGCACCACTGGCCCTTATTCTACACCTGCTAGCCAAGCCTCACTTGGTTATTCTGTATTTCCAGCCACTAGTTGGTCCACTAGTGTTGCCATCTCGCAACTACTTTATGAAAGATTTATGTCCCAAAATATTTTGGCTATATTCTCAATATTCATAGTGTTGTAACATGAATTATTTCAACTAAATATTAACAATAAATTTTAATTAACCACTTTCCATTTTTCTTGACCAAACCGGTCTTGGAATACCATTATCATTGACTGGCATTTCAACATTATGAAATACTTATTTCGTGTCTTCTTTCTAACATTCTTTACCACCCATGGCTTTGCTCAATATTAAATATCTCTCTTCACTTCAATGAGTGATTCACTGTGAATCACTTTTTGGCCATTCAAGACCACCCTGCTCCAATGGAAATGCCACCTTTTTCCGTTTGCACCTGTACCTTGCTTTTGTTGTGCACTCTGATAATAGAGGCATATTTCTTGCTTGTGTAATTTTTAGACAAGAGTTGCTAGAGCATATCTGGCAATTCCTTCTTCCTACATTCATATCCTTTCTCATAGAGATGATTGATCCAACCATAAGTCACACCTCATCTCGTGATATCCTTTCCCCCTCTCTTGCAACAAGCTTGTGTTGCATTTACTGAATTTCTATCTTCCAGGTTATGGTGTCATCCTTGCTTCTTGTGCATGCAATGACATTCTTTACTTGTTGGGTTCATACCCTATATGAAATATCTATTGACATTCCTTTGCAAGCCATTCAATCTTNCCTTTGCAGTTCTTTGATGCTTCATCCATCTGCACAAGCTTGACCTCTTTCCTGTCCAATGGACCCTAGAATTAATTTAGAACAAAACCACACAATTCTCAGTTGTGTAATCTTATCCTCTTTCTAGAAATCTTTTTCACACAACACTCTCTACAGAGTGCTCTTCTACTTAATGACAATACCATGTTAGTAAACTTAGACTCTCTTTTGTCAAGACATTGCTCTTAAAGTGTGCTTGTAGGCTTATTCAACATATTTAAACTCTGAAGTATATTTTCTTTATTCTTCATAATCTTTTCATTATCAGCCTTGTAGCTATGCACTTCCCTACACAGACTTCTCATCGTGACAAGATCTCGCCTATCTCTTCTTCAATTTGACTCTATCTCAGCACTCCCCATGTCGACATGCAGACCTGTGATCTCTTCCTCATGATTGTAATATCCTTGATCATCTTCCATAACTCTAGTCCTCATATAAGAACTAAAGTTTCTTTCTATACCTCTAATTCTGCAAGAAAACTGCATGTAATAATCACTGTTAGAACATGCATATTATAAAACATTTTATTAATTAGAATACATGTTATTTCTTCATCAATTTATGAAGGACATATTGCACCAATTCAAATTTTGATTTACTTGATGCAATCCTCCCCAAAACAGCTTCCCAACGACTATAATCTTTCCTGAAATCGAGCTCTGGTTTGAAAGTTATAGCCCTCTGAAGTTCTTGTACAATCCTACAACATCTCCGGAGACCTGAAGTCCTGAATTATTCTCTCACTCCAAAATCCATGGTGGGGATCAATCCACCTTCGAATCCGACAGTCATGATCAAAAGCGCATGACCTCTTGATAATTAACTCCCTTACAACTTCACATTGCACTTTATCTCTCCTCCGTTGATCTATCTTAATGGATTCATCGTGGATCTAAGTCATATTTCTTCTTCATTCCTTCTAGGAACCCACCACCAACACTTAGTTTCTTTTTCCTTCGTGGACTCGCAGACTCATAAACTTGTAACCTTCCTTTCATAAGTTCGTCCAAAAAGTCTCAAAACTTAACCTTTTTTCCATTTTTTCAGACTTGCAGACTCATAATCTTGTAACCTTCCTTTCATAATTTAGTCTGAAAAGTCTCAACACTAAGTCATTTTTCCATCTTTCCAGACTCACAAACTCATAATCTTGTAACCTTCCTTTTATAATTTCGCCAGAAAAGTCTCAAAACTTAGTCATTTTTCCATCTTTGCGGACTCACGGAATGATAATCTTGTAACCTTCCTTTCATAAGTCCATCTTAAATGTCTCAACACTTAGTCATTTTCCACTTCTTCAGACTCGTGGACTTGCAGACTCATGGACTCATAATCTTGTAAATTTTCTTTCATAAGTCCGTCCGAAAAGTCTCAACACTTAGTCATTTTTCCACTTCTTTGGACTCACGGACTTGAGGACTCATAGACTCGCAATATTGTAACCTTTCTTTCATAATTCCATCCAAAAAGTCTCAACACTTAGTCATTTTTCGACTTCTTCGGACTAGCGGATTGACACTTGGACAAACTCCCAAGCTCTCATCGCAATTTTGTGGGACTCGCAGTTGGTCTGCCACATGGATCCACATCACCTGCCAATTGTAATCTCGTCCAACATGTACCTTCCACCATGGAAGCACAGGTCCTTCTTCTACCACGTCAGCTGACACGTGGACTCCACACCATGCCGACGTCATTGTATGGAGAAATACCCAATTTTTTTCGAATTGCTTATGTTTGAAATTTCCAAAGGGGATCAATTCTTCACATTACCAATGAAATTTATCTCAATCTTACTGTTGTAATTTCAACAAACGAATTTCAGACATCCTTTTTATAGCATTCCGTCAAATAGTTTGCTTGCAGAGTTTGTAATTTTCACTTCTGCATTCCACTAATTGGCCCATCCAGGCTCATTCTTGAAAACTGGGCTCTGATACCACTTTGTAACATACCCATCCATAGAAGTTGGTCACACCACACAAATACTTTCTCTTTAACAGCTCTGATACCATAATGTAACGTACCCAACGCTCAGATGAGCAACATTACGTGTGGAAACTCATTAAATTATTAAGATCTACTTCTAATTAAATTCATGTATCTTACCAGCCGCAGATCACACACAATATTGACCAATTGACTGATACCACAATTTTGAATGCATCTAGCAGCATATATTAAACATGAATATAATTTTTCAAGCAAACAATAAACACACAAGATTCATGTAAACCATTTACATAGCGAAATTAACATAAGAACATAACATAAACACTTATTTGCTAATGATTAACCAATTGAATGCAAACGAATGATGAACCTCTTAGCCATAGGCATTACTGATCATTTTCTCTCATCAACAAGCCACCCTGAGTTAAGGTTATGAGTCCACAAGGAGATCTGACCCACTAGCTATCCACTCTCCACACAGAGCAGCCCCAAACCCAGGTTCTAGTCTCACAGCAGTTCCAAACCTTCAACTATCTCATTTCCCCACAACCTGCACAACCCAAGGAATGTACCCCCTTCACTATTCATAGTCCCTTGAGATGTACCATTCGTTCACCAGGGGCACTAGTGCATTCAATTGGCCAAAAATCACTCAACTGGGAACTCTAGGAACTCTCTGTTGTTTCATATTTTCTCACAGTAGCCTTCACAAGGCTATGAGAAATTTCCTCCACAGGAAATCACACCACAGGCTTATATCCTAATTTACCGGAGCACACACCTCTATCTCAACATAAAAACACAGCCAAACAATGGTTTCCTTCAAGTATACCATGGTTGGTCCTCTTCC
Organism: Picea mariana; assembly: GCA_032191745.1. Classification (NCBI taxonomy): domain Eukaryota; kingdom Viridiplantae; phylum Streptophyta; class Pinopsida; order Pinales; family Pinaceae; genus Picea; species Picea mariana. The sequence goes on from JASDQU010947556.1 coordinate 56,303, forward strand.
TAGCCCTCTGCTCCTCCTTTGTTGTCCAAAATCTGTATGTAAAAATTGTCCCCATTCTACATAAGACTTTCCTCTTCTTCCTTACTTGCTTGACTCACATTCTTCTCAAGGATGATTGTACTTCAGCCCATGCTCTCCAATAAATATGGGATGTGACCACTCACACCCACCCTCTTACATGAGTTTAATGATTGGTTTCTCATACACTCAATCAACAAATAGGAGGTTACATGGAAAGATAATAATTTCATGAATGTGGGTTGAATTAATACCCATGAATAATTCTCCCTTGGACCCCTCTCTCTCGTGGAATCATAGCCCCCCATCGTTCTTTATCTCTTTCGTATTGCAACCAACAATTGTTACTTTTATTAATTATTTCAATGTTCATAATATGCAAATCAGCCCCCGACCATATTAAATCAATACGAGCTCTTCGCCCCAACACCTCAGCTCACCAACCTAATTCACGTTTACACAATTACATTATAATTCATGGGGATTAGAACTAGGGATGTTACAATGGCCATCCAATAACATTGCAGAAATTTCAAGAATTAGGCAATTAATGCAGATTCATAAATTTCACCTCTCACTAGAGGTTTCCTAGACCTAATCCTTGAGAGCTTTTAGCCTTAGGGTTGATCTAAAATATTTAAATATTGTAGTGAATAGCAGAAAATACTTCACTTCGCTTAAGTGCGAATTAATAAGCATACTAAGAGAAAAGATTCCAAACAACTACACTTGAATGTCAAAAGTTGTTGCCCTCAAAACACACTTTTTCATGTATATAACATAACGAAAATAACTTTATTAGAGAAAAATTTATAGCAGTAAATCTCCCCCCTTGTCTTCAATATATATGTTAAATATCTTAACAATTTTATCCGTATGTTATGTCAAATCAACATGAACAATAAGTGTTGGAATTTACTCTATCAAGATGACAACACAAGTTAAAAATCAAATTTGTGAGTACACAATAATAAGATAGTTGAAACACTTCATTGTTATATAAGAGATGAAGTACATGTACTAGTCACAACTTGTCATAAGCTAGCACAATCTCAAGCTCTCCAACCCAGGCCAAGGAAGCCATAAGAAAACCCTAGCCACCAACTTCTCCTAGCTAGGAATCACTCCCAACTAAAGCCTGACACTCCAAAAATCCAACATGTTAGCATGACCAACAACGAACCTCCTTGGCACATACAAAAAGCGTGTATAACACAAGCTCTCGACACTAGCATTGTTGTCTTCCTTAGAGTTTACAAACCCTAGCCATGTTGCATCACACAAGTATGTGGCAAGACAACTCATGTGCTAGCCTCCAAACCTACATGTCAATCCTAGGGTTTAAGTCCTCAATCCCTAGGTCTTCAACTCTTGCATCAAAACAAGAATCAAGACCTCCTTCGAATTTTAATGATACAATAATCGAGTCTTCTTCCAAGCAAGGAATCACACCAAGCTCAAGATTCATCAAGCTCATCTCTCTGTGATCTTTTCATAGCCTCACATCCCACAAGAACAAGGATGCAAAATCATTCAAGGAGTTAACTCCACTCTCCATGTTTTATACTATGGTAGAAACCAAGCACTGCAACAAGAGTCATAACAACCATCATCATCCCCAATGTCATTTTCTTCTCTATGGTTTACATGCATGACACAAACCTTGGCATCACAAGAGAAAAATCTAGCATCACACAAGGA
>JASDQU010947558.1:28033-42783 GCA_032191745.1 Picea mariana
CAAATAAATTTTGTCAGAAAGTTTGTCCCGAGTTTCACGGAAATGGTAAGGACATTGCAAAACTTAATAAAAAATGATGTTCAATATCATTGGGGACCACAGGAGAGTCAATATTTTGACTCCATCAAAAAATCCATAGTGGAATCTCCCTCCCTAATGAGCCCTGATTTTTCACAATATTTCACTCTTTATACGTTTGCCTCTGATCGATCTTATGTCGTTGTGTTGACCCAAAAGAATGTTGAAAACAATGAAATTCCCATTGCCTTTATGAGCTCAGCCTTCAAGGGAGCAGAGCTTAATTACCCAGCTGTAGATCAACAGACTTACATTGTTTTTAAAGCAGTGAAACATTTTCAATCATATCTACTGAAATCCAGAACTAAAGTCATTGTGCCTTACCCTATTGTCAGAAACTTGTTAGTACAAAAGGAACTGGGTGAAAAACAGGAAAACTGGATGACATCGTTACAAGAGTATGACCTTGATATTACCCCTGCGCAAATTTTTAGAGGCCAAGGTCTATGTAAATTAGTCGTTGATTCAGTTGAAGAGCAGCTGAGTCAAATTAATGTTTTAACTGAAAATCAGCATAGTCAAAGTCAAATCTGTTGTGCACAAGATGTTGCTAATTCTTGGTTTGATGACATTAAGTTTTATCTAACACATGGCTCTACTCCTCATCATCTTGATCTGAAAAAGAGAAGAGCATTAAGACTAAAATTTTCACCTTTCCAGCTGGTAAATGGCGTATTATTCCATAAAAATTTTGATGAAGTCCTTATGCATTGTCTAGAAAGAGATGAAGCAGATAAAGTGTTATTTGAATTGCATGTAAGAGAAGCTAGTGGGAACTAAAGTGGAGACACTAATACTCACAAAGTATTAAGAGCAGAGTACTATTGGCCCACATTATTCAAAGATGCCCATACATTATGCCGTAAATGCATGATCTGCCAAAAGGCTTCTAGATGAGTGCAGAAGGCAGCATTTTTGCTGCAACCTGTTTCGGGAGATTTCCCTTTTCAACTATGGGGTCTTGACATCATTGGACCTATCAACCCCACTTGCTCGAAGTAGCGTAAATGCATCATCACAGTGACGGACTATTTTACTAGATGGTCTGAGGTTGCACCATTAAAAGTGGTAAACACCAGTCAGGTAATATCTTTCCTTAATTCAAACATCATTACTCGATTCGGTATTCCTGAATGTTTGGTATTCGATAATGTTTCCTATTTTTCATCCTTCGATATGAGTGCCTTTTCTTTATAAAAAGGTATAAAACTAAAATATTCTGCCAGCTATTACCCCCAAGGAAACGGTTTATTAGAATCGACAAACAAAAACCTGATCAAAATCATCAAGAGGACAGTTTCCGAAAACCACAAAAATTGGCACAATGCGCTTTTTAATGCAATCTGGGCTGATAGGGTGACTCTGAAACCATTGTTGGTAATTCCCCCTTCTTCCTCGTTTACGGAAGAAAATAAATTCTCCCTCCTCATGTCATGCTTCCCTCGCTGCAATTATCACAGAAAGTTCAGAAAGAGAATTGTCCTCCTCTTGAAAGTCGCATTAACGCTTTGTTGAAATTAGAGGAAGTGAGAACACGAGTGAAAGAAAGATTGAATCAGCATCAATGTATTGTTAAAATCCGGTTTGATTCAAGTTTTTCCTCAGACAGTTATTTCAAGGTGGGAGATTTAGTGCTCAAATGGGATAAACCTCATGAAGGAAAAGGGAAAAATTCCAAGTTCCAAAATTTATGGTTAGGACCCTTCTTGATCGTTGAGAAACTAGGTCCCAGCTCTTTCTGCCTGCAGAATTTAGAGGGATAGCCAGACACCTTCCCGGTGAATGGACAAGCTCTCAAAAGGTATTTTTCATGATGATTCTTAGATGCATCTTTTGTACATATTTTTTTTGTTTTGATTTTGTTTTGTTTTCTGGTTTTTTCTGCTTCAATTTTCTTTTATTATCGGTTTTTATCGTTTTCCGGGTAAAACATGTCTATATCAAAGTTTAGTTCAAGGAGAGAAACCAGAATGCCTCATCTTAAAACAGTAGTCAAGGTCTATCAGAGTATCAATTGCTGTAATTTTACTGAAACGTGGACCAGCTAAAGAAGTTTATTGTTCAGAATAGATTTCATGGTTTCACTTTGCAATTATGAGCAGACACGATTATCATTAAAATCTTTTTACATTGTCCCTGCTTTTAAGAAAGTGACTCAAGGATTCCTTCCTGTCCTCAAAAAATTAGTTTCATCAATAAACTATTTTCAGATCATAATGAAGGCTATCAAGAAAAAAACTAAAAGTCTGGAAAATAACAAGTCTTATAAAAATCGGATTTTTCAGCATCACCCCGCTCTCCTGAATGTCTTTAAATTTATATCAAATTGTGAATAATTTCTCAAGAGTTGTGGGAAGTGTTTGTAAACCCATCGGGATACTAAAGAGGTATGCTGGCAGGTAAATGCATGCATGATTCCAAGACAACTTCACCGGGGTACTAAACAGGCCCGCAAGCAGCGAAGCAATGTCGGGTTCAAGAAAAATTTTCAAGTATAAATTTTGATATTGGGCATAAGCATCCTACATTTTGAATTGAAATTTCTTGGACAGGATAGAGGTGTCAGAGTGGGTTAATTGACATCCCTGTCGATTCTATGGACGCCTTCTGGCAGCAGTGGCCCTGTCAGCAATATCGAAGCCATTGACTTGAACATTGTTGCTCTCATTTTTAAAAATTTGTCACCAGATTTCATTTTAATGGAAAGATGTCTGAAGCTGGACCGTGTAATGATTGTCGAGATGCTTGATGTCCTTCATTTGTTCTTTGATATTCAATCATTCTAACAATCCTAACATGAACTCATCGGTGATACAAAGATAATTTCTTCTTCCAGCAAGTTGCCATTGTTGGCAGCCCCACAATATTTTCACTTCTTAAAGCAACAAATAATAAATTTTGTAGCTACCTCCGCTTAATCACATGAACATTGCTACTTGAAAGATGAGTTTTAGGCTATAAAAGGTTTTTTATTTTTCCTAGTTCTCATTTTCATGCTTCGTTCATGACTGAAAGCATGAATGAAGCATTGAAACTTATGAATTTATTGCAGTTGAATTTAAGGCCTATTTCCCTAGGAGAATAAATGTCCATACAAACCTTTTAAAGAATGATATTTTGCTTTAAGGCCTATCTCATGTCAATAAAATAGTTGTTTTAAAATTTTTCATTGTAGAAGGTATACTCTAGACCCTTAAATAATACACCAAGAATCGATTGATGTTAGGCTATGGGTTTGTTTCATGTATGATTCTCGGTAAATCCTTTCTATGGTTGCTATGCTTTGATTTGTCAAGCACCTTATAATGAGCAACTCCACCCTTTACACAATGATGATACTTAAATGCATCTGGTCGTATTTTGTACTATGTTAATAGTGGAAGTTTGAAAATGACATGTCCATCATTTCGAATTAAGTCTCGGGCTTTTATCTGTACTCTCAGCGATTCATTACACAAAACGCCTGATTATCATATGAAACCCCTCACTCCTTCATTTAATCTGCACGAGGGTTTTACTTCCTTGGTTTTAGCCCTGGTTCTTCCTGTTTTATGAAACCTTTCATGCTTACAGTGATTTATGTTACCCCCGTGACTGCTTGTCTGAATCCACATGGCCCATGTTTTCCGTGTCGAACCAAATGGCTTGCAAACCCTGATCTTGTATGACGACGCAAAGGAAGACCTTAAGGGTCAAGTCTGGCTTGAATTTCTTCAGAAATTTCAAGGTTACAACTTGCAAGCAGCCCAGAAATTCGTCCTCCCTTTCGATGGATGCCAAGCCAAAGTGAGTGACATTCAAGTTGAAATCACTGAGGAGTTTTTGAGCCAAGCAACAGGTCTTCCCCTTAGTGGGCAAAAATGGTTTAAAAATTCCAAGGTAGAGGAGGTGTCGTGGAGTTTGTTCTTTACCTCTAGGAAAATCCAGTGTTGTGATAAAGGTATGCCTATATCTCTGTTAAATACTAGGTGGCACGGTTTATTGGCAGTTTTAAGGCAATTCGTTACCTGTGAAGGTCACTTCGGCCTCATTTTTCTTTACCACATAATATTGTTAATGAACTTCATCAGTTTCCAGTTGAACATGCCTTTCTATTTATTGAGAATTTTATACAAAATGGTCAAGAGGTATAAGAGACAGTGTTTGAATTCCAGTTTATTTCATCATGGGTTGATAAGAATGTTGTTAGTCCATCATTTAAAATTGCAGGGTGATGATTGGGACACTTTTGTATCTCGAAATGGATTTGTTACATCTAGCCCCGTAGAGGTTGAATTGCCCATGTTAGAAGAAACCCCTATCCCTTCCATTGACAAAACAGTCCCCTCATCCAAAGAACCATGTGACAGCGCCACGCTCGATGAGACCATGTCCGAGCAACAAGGTGTTGACCCAGCAGCTATTGGTTTTCATGAGCACGAGCAGTATGTTTGCCCTAACACCTTTGTAAAAACCATAAACAGGCCCTCGCGCAAACTGTCTAAAAATGACTCGGATATAGAGTTTAAAAACAAAAGGGCAGGGAGATTAATCTCTAGCAGCCTATGAAATAAATCGAAGTCTCATATGAGCTCGATCAAAGCGATCGAGATCCATGAGAGCTCTGATTCTGAGATCGAGAAATTCTTAGCAAAAGAAGACCCAAGTTACCTCAAACCAGATCTCATCCAGACCTACGATTTCGTAGACAATCTGCCACTGTGCCTGAAACATAGCGAAGTCTTTCCAGGGATCAAAATTGGTAAAGATCCCACAGGAAACAATGGTAGCATTCTGACGCACAACCATGGGTATCCTCAACCAACTCTCTCAGATCCATGGTGTGAGGTGTATTTATTTTAGATAGAAAAATATTACATAKATGTCCCCTCCCTTCAAGCGAAGATCAAGACCCTCACAGCTCAGATTGACTCGTTAACACATGAAAACCATAGAGTCAAGRTCAGTGCAYASAGGCAAGGAAAGTGTTTGAAGAGAATTGGAAACGTCATAATCAAAAATGTTGAGTGTGTCAAAGCAGTGATAAATTCTGAGGTTTTATGAGCCAAATTTAGCATTCAGTTGAAAGGTAAAAGATTTGTGTGATTTTTTTTATTTGTTCTTAATTAATATAGATTAAATTGGTTTTMTTTTGTTTAAAATAAGACTAGCTACAGAATCAGCAGATTATGTAGCCAGTCTGTTTTCATTCGAAATATTGGAAAATGGTGGTTAAATGAATATCTAAATTTCTTTATTTTCGTTTTTTCTTTCAGGATATCATGCAGCTAGTGGAGACATAATGATATGGAGAATTTTTGGGGTCATTAGCCATTTCTTTGGTTCATTTTGTAAACAGAAACAAACTCTTTTAATCTTAAAATATATAGTTTGATATTGAGTGGTTTTATTACCCTCTATTTTTGTAATTACCTAATCATCCTGGGATTTGATTCTATCTTAGAAGATAGGATGTTCATTTTTCCTAAACTCTTTAAATACTATAGATTTTTGTAATGAAACCATCCTCACCTGGGGTAAAAGATGGACGATTGATTTACAGACTTTAATGGAACAACAATACACATTTCGGCTTTAGCTTGTTGTGGATGGTGTCTTCATTTAAGTTTTGTTTATCATGATTTGATAATAGGTTTTGATAGCTTTAGTCTTCATGATTTATTATGTTTTGGGATAATTCCTTTATAAATGTTGTCCATAAATGATGCTTCAGATATTAATCGTGTGATCATCTATTTAGCTTCAATTACAGGATTTCTCCTTAATTTTCGTTGAAAGATTAAATGCAAGGTTATTGCTGACAGATTTTTCTTAATGCAATTACTTGCAATCATGAGATCACAGTAACTATTTGTATCATTCTTTCTGTTATTAAAATTCAACCGCCAACACTATTGTTCCTCATTTATTCAAAACAGATTTAAGGTTCATTGCAGGTTTTTCCTCATGGACAAGGCAGTTAGATGTTCTCTGATCGTACGGATGTTTGGATGCATATCATTAGCTCGCTAACAGGTTAGCTCATTTACATTTTTTTTGCTATTTGTTTATCACTGAAATACAAACGTATGTCTGGCTTTTGACTATCCATACGTTTCCATTTCATAGCATTTTCTTTTATTAGTTTAAGACTTATAAAGGAAAAATCAAAAAATATTTTATGTGCTTTCTTTATCTGCTTCTTCAAAATAGTCATTTTCACATTGAGTTTTCGTAAGTTTAGATTAAAACTTGCAGCTTGTAAATAATGTCTATAAATAAGAGTTATCTATCTTTTTCTTAAATACATATACTACAGTTACATTAGAACATATGTACATATATATATATATAGTGTTTAGTAATTAGATAGTTATTTCTTTCTTTTGTTTGTTTGTTTTAGGATTCTTAGATTGGCTAACGGATCCATTAAACCCATCAAAATGAGTTATACCAAATGGCTTGGGTTACTTAGACAACCCCAGACTGGACTCGTTCTTCCAATTGGAGGATGGTCATTTTCGCCCGTCAACAGATGGATAGGCACAAAAATTAGAGAACCACCCAGCTTCCACGAAATAAAGGATTTGGAAACATTCTTGACACAATACGAAGACATAGTGTTAGAGAACCAGAGACCATTAGCACTTGAATTAGCACTAAAGGCCACACCAGCAAGATGGTGGAGCACACACAAAAAGACAATCACAGACTGGTACCAATGTAAGCAGTTACTGTGCATAAGGTTCAACGCAGAACAGAAAAAGAAGAAAAAATAGAAATATGAAGGACACATAGCACCAGCGGAACACTTAGAGGCATGTATAACGTTGTGGAAAATGATACCACTAGAGGAATGGACTCATCACTTCATACATGCTCTAGAGGGCATACCAGTGAATTGGTATACAGACCAGGAATTGTGCAAAGGAACTACAACATGGACAATGTTGCGACAGAATTTCACAGTCACTTTCTCATTCAAGCATGAGAACCCCAACATAGATGCATCCCTTAAACAGATCAGAGGACTCATATTCCTCAAAGAACCGGAAATAGAATTTATCGCAGAAGAGAAATAGCAGAATAAATAGACAGTAAAGGAATTGTTGTCATGTTACCATGTACAGGAGGAAGCACCAGACGAAGACGATCCATGCAATATTCATATCGAAGAAGTATAAGGTGAAAGAGATGTGGAGGGTCCAACCATCGAATCAGAAGTCATTTCCACACCAATCAAGGTAAATAAAGTTAACATCGGGACAGCAGAGCAGCCCAAAATGGCCAGCATTGGAAATTACTGGGATGAGCAAATAGTAGAAGGTATGACAGAGTTGTTATGCAAATACAGTGACCTCTTTCCCACAACATTCATAGAGATGAAGGGTATAGCCGAAGAACTGGGAGAAATGAAGATACCACTCAAAACTGAAGTGAGACCTATTAGACAGCAACCCTACAGACTGAACTCCATATATAAACAGAAATTTTAACATGAGATCGACAGGATGCTCAAAGCCGGCATCATAGAACCATTTGAGGAGTAAGAATGGATAAGCCCGATGGTAGTAAAGGACAAGAAACAAGGAAGAGGGATCAGGATATGCGTCAACTTGAGGAAGTTGAATGATGCATGCCTACACAACCTGTTCCCTACACCGTTCACAGATGAAGTGTTATAGAACGTGGGAGGACATGAAGCTTACTCATTCACTGATGGATTCTCAGGCTACCACCAGATTAAGATAGCACAGGAGGACAGACACAAGACCACATTTGTGACAGAATGGGGATCTTATCAGTACGCAGTCATGTCATTTGGATTAAAGAATTCACTAGTAATATTCTCTAGAGTAGTCATTGTTGCGTTTAAGGAATTCATCCATCAATTTCTTGAAGTATACCTAGATGATTGGATAGTCTACAGCCTGTTGAGAAACCATGTGGAAGTTTTATGGATGATGTTAGAAAGATGCAGACAGTGCCAGATATCACTGAATATCAAGAAATGCATATTTGGAACATCATTTGGGATACTATTGGGCCACATAGTATGCAAACAAGGTTTATTGGTAGATCCGGCAAAGATCCCAGTCATTGTTAACTTGCCAGCACCAAAAACAGTTTGTCAGCTAAGAGCAACGTTAGGAAACACGGGATATTACAGGAAATTCATCAATGGATATGCATAGATCATAGCACCAATGGAAATTTTGTTAAGGAAGTATATGAAATTTCAGTGGAATGACAAGTGTCAACATGGTCTGGATACCTTGAAGGAAAAGATGGTTACCGCACCGATATTAGTATTTCTAGACTGGGAAAATGCATTCCACGTGCATGTAGATGCATCAGCGATAGTACTTGGAGCTATCTTGGCACAGCCAAGAACATGATACTTGGATCACCCAATAGTGTTTGCAAGAAGAAAGTTATCAGACTCATAACAGAACTATAACACGACGGAAAGAGAAGGCCTAGCCATGGTCTATGCACTACATAAATTCAGACATTACTTATTGGGAAAGCACTTTAAAATGTTCACAGATCACTCGGGCCTGAAATACCTCGTCGACAAGCCAGTGTTGGGGGGGAGAATCTTTCAATGGTTACTACTATTCCAAGAATTCGACTTTGAAGTAATAGTTAAACTAGGGAAATTGAATGCAGAACTTGGCCACATTTCGAGGGTCACAAATGGAGAAGAACCTACGAATTTAGAATAAAAATTTTCAGATGCACAGTTATTCTCAGTATAGATTGCTAATGAATACTTCACAGATATCATTCAGTACTTGAGTACAGGTACTGTGTCACAAGACTATAGCACCACGCAAAAGAAAAACCTGGTAGTCTGCACTACCGACTATCAACTGATTGTCAGACAGTTATATAAAATGGGCACAGATAGCATCTTTCGAAGATACACATTATAGCATGAAAGACCAAGAGTCTTAGCAGAAGCCCATGAGGGAATAGCAGGAGGGAACTATGCGGGTAAAGATACCATGCAGAAGGTATTGTGTGCAGGACTATGGTGGCCAACGATTCACAGAGACTCGAAGGAGTATTGTCAAAGATGCGATGTTTGTCAAAGGGTAGGAAAAACCAACAGAAGGGATGAGATGCCATTATGACCACAAGTAACATTACAGGCATTTAAAAAGTGGGCAATAGAATTTTTGGGACCAATCAACCCATCGACAAAAAGAACAGGGACTAGGTACATTATCACTGCGATGGAATATTTAACAAGATGGGCAGAAGCCACACAAGTAAAAGATTGTAACACGGAAACAGCAGTGAACTTTTTGTTTGAACAAGTAATCACTCGATTCGGGTGCCCAAGAGTTTTGATGAGCGACCAAGGCATGTACTTCATAAACAGCACCATCCACACGATGACTAAAGAGATTGAAGTCCATCATCAGAAGAGCACACCGTATCATCCACAGGCAAATGGCACAGTGGAAGCCTTCAACAATATTATGGAGAACGCACTGACAAAGATTTGTAACGTCAACAAAGATGATTGGGACCTCTAAGTACCAGCAGTATTATGGGCATACAGGACTACATGCAAAAATTTGACAGGGCACACGCCATTTAAACTAGTTTATGGCCATGAAGTAGTAGTACCATTAGAATTTTTAATACCCAGCTTGCGTGTAGAAGCTATCACACAAATGACAGAACGAGGCGCAGTACAAGAGAGACTGAATCAGTTATTGACCATGGTGGAAGACCAAATCTTGGTAGGATTCCATAAATAAGTGAAGAAAGAAAGAGACAAATCTTGGCACAATAGACACATCAAGAAGAAAATGTTCAAGGAAGGAGATCTAGTATTGATGTATGACAGCAAATCGTTACAGCACCCAAGAAAGCTTATAATGAATTAGTTAGGACCATACGAAGTAATATCTGTGACAGACAGAGGTGTTGTATAGTTAAGATATTTAGCAGGCGTAGAACTCAAAGGACTGATCAACAGGAGCCGACTGAAGTTGTACAAGGACAGTCGACCACCCACCGCGTTGTTAAAAAAAAAAAAGGAAACAAAACTAAAAAGGGCACAATACGCCATAGATAGAAAATCCACATGTATTCAGAAAAGGAAAGAACAACGGTTACATACAAAGGGAAACAAGTGGTAAAAAGAAAGGCGTCAAAAGAAGCATGACAAGACGGCACAAGGCAAAATTAAAGAGAGGCAAGGACCGATGGGATGGCACATTAATTGCACCAACAGAACACTGGACAACAGAAGTAATGGTAAGTATAAAACCATCGAAGATGCATTGAATCCACAATTAAGGTGCATATAACCCATAACCAAGGAAGCGTACTCAACAAGATTCATGGGAAATCCATACAACACACAGATGGGAGAGCCCATAGTCTATTCATGAAGACAGAGAATACAGAGAGTGACAGAGGTGAAAGAAAACAGAGAGAGTTCATGGAGACCATAGAAACCATTTGATTCTAGCATTCATTTGATACTCACCATGATGGCGCCACCCAAGCAAGCAGAAGCGAGCCAGACCGCCAGAAAAACCATAGTTCAAACCAGGTCATGAGGATAGGCCAAAGAAGGTGAACAGAAGTTGTCGGAGGTCATCAATATAGATGAAATCCCATCCCCATAGAGGATACCAATACAAACCACACCGATACTGGAAGAAATCCAGCAGCCAGTACCGGAGGCCACCAATGTCGATACAGCCATAGCAGCACAGGAACCGCAGAACCAGGAAGTAGAAACCCAGAAGGAGGTGTAAGTAAAGAATATATAAGAAACTCTGAAATCTAATGGCATGGTGCAATATACGGTAGTAGTGGAGCTAGATGAGTCTCAAATGACCATCTCATAACACCCAGTAGGGGAGACCACAGACGATGTCTCGGCTTAGCCGGAATGGCATACAGAGGGACAACCGGAAGTTGTTGGAACTTCGATCTAGCCACCACAACTGAAGGACAAGATACAGATACCAAGTTTACCCCTCAAGAAACCTGCAGCAGAAGTTGTTCTACCACGCCTACTAGGTGGGGTACAAGTAGGACCAAAGATATTGGGTCATGTTGGGAAGCTCAAATACTCAGACCATGATGTAGCAGATGAAGCCAAGTTCCTGTAACTTGCGCAGAGGGTCTTTATACAGACCATAGGCACAAATCATCTTGGAGAACCAATTAACTAGCCATATTAGTGGGCAACTGGGTTGGAGAAAATATGAATCTTAGGTCTATTGAACCTACCACATTTTGGCAGGGGACAGAACACAACAACATGCATCAAGCAGTTGTTAGCAGTCACACATGGATGGGACATATGGTTGGACATACCCGTCCCCATAACTGTTGAGCTTATTACGCATATAACAGATTTACCAATTCGGGGTATGGATCCCACGTTGGTTCTGGATGACAAATCCAAGGAGAAAGCATTGGTGGAAGAAATGAAGAAGAAGTATGGCACTGCCAAGGGGACGAGAGGCATCATCACCAAACAGATCAACAATGCAGCCACACAATTGGGCACAAAAATCTTAGCCTGTAAGTTGCTAAGAAAATTTCGCAGGGAGGAAGTACCAGTCGGAGTCATTGCAGTTGCAGCCCAGTGCGTAGAAGGTACCTCAATGAGCTGGGAGCCATACTTACTGGACTTAATCCTAGAGGACTGCAAGGATGCTCAAGACCTAGGCATAGAATTCCACTACTTGTGGTTGATTACTTTAATAGCCTTCATGGGATGGCGAGAACCAGGCTATGTAGTTTTTTGTACCAGACCACAGCCAGGAAGAGCGAGGTATCTATTGTTGAAAGCAGGGTCGAACACCAAGCATAAGAGGGAGAATGGGATCATATTTGAAGCATACTTACAAGACATATAGGAATCCATACTCCGGTCATGGAGAATAACACCCTAGGTTGTCACGCGATATGTGGGCATCGCCAATTTCCAGGCCACACTACAAGCAATGTGGATACAAGCACGACATGATCCGACTAAACAATGGTTATAGATGAGCTACTGCATTACAGAGGGTGATATCGATATGGTCATCATCGAATGGCTTGACGAATGTAAGATTCCAGCCATCACCTAGGAAGTGATGGAAAGAATAGTAGAAGGAGAGGCAAAGCAGGGGGAAACGCAGCCTCTGGAAATCCAAGTGCCCAAGCAACCGAGAAGGGCCAAGGCAAGACGAAATAGATAGATGAAGGACCAAAGAAGACAGGAACCCAGAAGGGGAAGAAGGAGAATATCCATCCGACCAAGGAACAACAAAAATGGACTGAGGGAGTGTAGGAGACCGCCTCAAATCCAAACACACAGGAACCGGGGGGAAATAAGAGACCAGGCATACAATAAGGAGGCGTGCACAATAATTCAAAGGCACAGTGAGCACCGCTAGAATACATGATTACGAAGGATGATGGGGACATGATTGCTAGAATGGTCTAGGATTGTCTAGATGAGGACTTCGACCATGCAGCACATCACAGGGACAAACTACAAAAAGAGCTGACAGAAATGGGATAGTTCCTTAAGAAATTAGGGGAAGTACAAATAGCAAGTAGCAACAAGAGCATAGAGCCATCATCACGACAAACCGATAAAAGAGTGGAGGTAGAAGAACCAAATCCATTCCACTCATTACCACACGCAAACGCAACAGTCTACATCACACCTAGCATGCTGCGCATGGATGAACTTGTGGGGAAGACACCCTTGAAGGATTTAAACCACATCCAATTGGTCTTAACATGGATTCCATCAAGGGCACTACACAAGTTGCAGGTTAGCATTGACCATGAGGTACAGTCTCGCGTACACAAAAACTTAGTCGAATTATAGCAAGTAACAAAGAAGCGGGAGGTGCTGGAAAAAGTTTGCAAGCAGGCCAAGTTCGAAACTCAGTAGGAAAAAGAACATAGGAATGAACTGGAACAAAGAGTAGGAGGAATTTTTGAGAAACTTCCAAACACCGCGCAAGGGAACGAACTTCCAGTAGAAGAAAAGATTGATCAGATTGTGCAGTCCATCGAGAAATATCAAAAGGAGATCGAGAATCTCCAAGAATAGATCATACCCACCACTCCATCGGCTATGAAGGAGAAAAGGAAGCAGGAAGAAACAGCACAGGTGCAGGATATAGAGTAGTAGGTTAGCAAAACATCTGACTTGTTCGATAAAGCATCACAGCGTTGGACAAGGTTGGAGGAATATCCACAGGTCCAACAGTGGGACAAGGAAGAGGAAAGGATCAATGTAGCGATCCAAGAGCTCAAGCAGAAGAAGAAGACCATACCAATCCTAGAACGTGTCAAATGGATGCAGAAGATTAAGAAATTGCAGGCAGAGCTAATCTCTGCACAAACCCACAAATAGGAGCGTCAGGATCAAATGGAGCCATTACAGGAGCATGTAGCAGAAGTACTGGCACAAGCAGAGGAAGATAAGACACAGATAGCACAGACCCAGGCAGAATGTGCAGGATTTCTGAGCGACGAAGTGGCAATCTAGGTAGTGGACACAATCAAGGATAAGACCGCGCAGGCACTGACATAAACAAAAGAGCTCAAGGAAAATCTCCAGACGATCACCAAGGAGATCGACAAAGCTCAGAAGGATTAGGTGGCTCAGGACGAGACACATGTCAGCGTTGGGGGCCTATTGGCAGCAGGTCGAAGTGGAAAGAAGGATGATCGTGGGGAAAGAAAGCATGCAGAAACTGAAGTAACAGCTAGAGGAAAAGGCAGCACGCGCGCATGCAAGAAGGGGTGCACAAGGAAAGCGACAACTAGAAGGAAGAACAAAATGTGTTCATGGGAGGAAGACCTAACGTCGATAGGATTAGGGTTTTGGTAATATATTGTAAATGGTTGAAGAGCCTGAAATATATAAATATCGATACGTAGGTATCATAGGGGGTTCCTTCTTGTTATTTCGGTTTTAGATTGTTACATTATAGATATGCACGAGTCCATGTGAATTGTAATGTTGTTATGTACTATTTTATAAGTTGTTGAGATAGAGGAGAGGAGAGAAGGAAGATCTGAGGCTTAGATCATAGTTTGAGGAGACTGGTGCGATCTAGTTCACCTCATATAGATCTTACCCGTCTAAGGAGAATTGTAAGCGCGTAGCGTCAGATATGCAGAACTACCATAATAAAAGAGCCAAGAGCCAAATCTTTGTGGACACAACCCGGGAGGGGGTGAACCATGGTAACATCTGTGTAATGGGATGAATGCATGCATGTCTTTACTCTCTTTTCAGTAGTTATTTGTTATGCTTAATGAACGAATGAGTTGTTACATTTCTTGCTTAAATATTGTTGTGATATTGAGGGAATAAGTTGTGAATAATAGTAGGTTGCAATCACCAGTATGATCAATGGTCTAGAATACAGATCCCATATCTTGCACTCAATCCTAGGTTGTAAACACATGAGTCTTATAGCCACCCATTAAATTTATCTTGGGTGAGACTGCGCGGTGCACTCTGCGTGCTGCGTTGCCTTCTGGTTTACTAGGAGGGTCGGTATTTTTAGAGGTTTTTGTTGGAAACCAAAAAGACATGGACCCTAGGTCAATAACTCAAATGATAGAGTAGAACCAGTACTTATTAACCAATACAAGTCTATTATTGATCTATTGTGGTAATTAATAAAATA